>JACXGI010000498.1:0-90641 GCA_016801175.1 Esox masquinongy
GGGGGGGGGGGGGGGGGGGGACTGAGCCCTGAATGTTTTGTGATCCTAGCAACGCCTAGCATCACGTTTTTAAAAAGTTGGGACCGAGGCAACAAAAGACTGTAAAAGTTGTGTAATGCTAGAAAACTACACCTGGTGGAATATCACACAACTAATTAGGTCAATTGGCAACAGGTCAGTAACATGATTGGGTATAAAAAGAGTCTTTCAGAAGTAAAGATGGGGCGGGGTTCACCACTCTGAAAGAATGCGCGGGCAAATAGTGCAACAATTTAAGAATAATGTTTCTAAACGTAAAATTGCAAAGAGTTTGGGGATCTCATCTACGGTACATAATATCATTAAAAGATTCTGAATATCCGGAGAAATCTCTGTATGCAAGTGACAAGGCCAAAAATGCTTACAGAGAATTGTTAAAAGAAGAGGTTATGCAACACAGTGGTAAACATGCCCCTGTCCCAACTTTTTTTAAACATGTTGCTGACATCAAATTTATTCTTCCAAAAACAATAACATTTCTTCTTCAACATTTGATATGTTGTATTTGTAAAATTTTCAATTAAGTTTAGGGATAGATGATTTGCACATCATTGCATTTTGTTTGTATAAAGAATGCAGACGTGGTCAAGAGGTTTAGTTGTGTTTCGACAAAATGTTAGAATGGGAAGTATGAGAGATCTAAGCGACTTTGTCCATGGTATGATTGTTGGTCCAAGACGTGGTGGTTCCAGCATCTCAAACAGCATTCCTCCTCGGATTGTCAGCACTGAAGTCCCTCTAGTTTACAGAGTATGGTGCAACACAAAAAACATTGATACCAGAAAGGTGTACCTAATGGAGGGACCGGTGGGTGTTGTCTTGGTATATCTAAGTAGGTTTGGGAGTAACTTGTGGTGCTACTGAACACGTGTTGGCTATCTGCTAAAGTGGCTGGTCAGATTGACAGATTTACCCACCTCTAACTTTTCATTTGTCACATGAGAATACACACAATTGTTGCTCAAATGTAGCCGCTGATTAGGCTGCCATCAGTTGCTTTTTCATAATGCAAGGTACGTGTTTTAGTCCCAAATAGTTTTGCTGGAGTCCATCATGTTAGGCAGATATCTAGGGATATCATGTTTCTTCTCTGGATTCCAGAACTTGAGGAATCATACAGTCAATCTGTATGCAGCAGAGGTTCTCGGATCACTTTTGAGGGCAGAGCTTGTTGCCAACTGGGTAGGCCTTCTTTCTTCCTCAATTTCATAAAGATATTCCTCAAAATATGTAACATCTTTCTTCATGCCTTAATACTGACGGCAGTCCAATACACATTGCAGGTAAGAAAGTGGTCCATTAAATTATATATACTTTTTATAAATCTGGCAAAGATGCGCTTGTTATTAATTTGCGTAACAATTTTAAATGTGTAATATAAACATAGGAGTAATCTGTTTGTTTTTGTTCGGCCAAAAACAGGAAACATTGTATTCTCGTTGTTAATCCAGGTATGTTCACTCGAGTTTCAAGACCCCCTATATTTTGGATCTAACTAGAGTTGTCATTGGGCCTCAAAATTGGTAATAGTGGTAGTGGTGGGAATAATAATAAGAAGATTTAGTATTCATAATAATAAGGAATTGTCATTGTCCTCAGTTATAGTTTTGAATGGCATGCGTACCAAAATGTCTCAAAATACACAGGCTAATAAAAAAACAGCAGGAGTATTAATACTTTATCATTTTTAAGTATGATCAAAATTCATTGTTAGTTCTGTAGTATTGTGAGGATTATTTGTTTGAACTTTTTTATGATATTTTTTGATAGGTAGCTTATTAGAGCCGTATTGCCTATTCAGAGTGCTGTTCAAAACTTGTTTTGAGAGCTACTTTGAGAACTGCCCTAAAGTGATAGACTGACAGACTTGCACCCTCCACAATGAAGAACTCTACTGATGTAGGCACATGTTGGACAGTTGACTCTGAAGAAAATACATAATTTTGACAGCTTGGCGGTAAAATGTTGGTGGACCAAGAGCCTAATGACAATCTGCAGGAGAACAAAATGGGTTCAGCTCTAAACCAAATGCTTGTTTCTGTGTATTATATGTTCATTAATGCCATCATCGGTTTGTAACCCTGTGTTTGTTCAATAATTTTTAGCTTGTGTATGTGCGTTTTCGACATACTCAAGCCCACTTCTACTGAGGAGCTTCTCTGAGAGACAGGCATGTCAGACAGATGTGTTTAGAGCTCCAGATTAGGGAGTTAGAATGTTAAATGCATAAACGTGTCTCTGTGCTGCTTCTCTAATACCAGATTGTCTACCATCCTTGCTGTTAGTCAGCTGTTTAATTGAGTGTCTAGGAGACATTTACAAGTTTCCTGTGCTACTTGTACAGCCTTACCAAATGAATAGCCAGTGTCCCTATTAAAGGTGCTGTCTGGAACTTTTGTGAAAAACAGAAGAGAACTCCCATTTTGGACTGGACTATGATGTTTATATGTGCTTAATCTATATGTATAATCACTGTCAGGTCTCAGTCAGCCATTCAGTTCCGTGTTTAAAAGTGAGTGGATTTGATGACATGAGGCACATACCTGAAATGATGCATCATTTTTAGGGCTCTGTTTTGGCTCAAAGGGACACTTGTAACCGTTGGCTGAAGTCAGGAAAGTAGGGGGAAAAAATAACATACAAAAACATTTGATTTACGCTTGTTAGGTTCACAATTACGTTCCTATGTGTATTTTCCATCCATTCAGTCCCCAAACCCTCCAATAACAGTGGTTAGGACCACACTGTGGAGTATAATTAGCACCTATGGAGTGTTACTTCCTTCTGACTCACTTGAACCATTTTAATAGTTAAGTTACTATTATTAATCTGCTTAGTGCTGTAATTCATCCAGATTAGTTTTGTGATGGTGGGGTTCCCTGGTGGTAGTTTTGTAAATGAGGTGCTCCCTGCTGGTAGTTTTGTAATGAAGGTTGCCTGGCAGTAGTTCTGCATTGGTGGGGCTCCTCGGCAGGAGTTTTGTAATGGCCAATGCTGGACTGTCATCAGTCTTCCTCTCCTTGCGATCATTAGCTGAATCTGCATGTGTTTGGATTAGGGGTGGCCATGTTTGTGTGAATATTTGGAATTAAGTTATTTTTGAAATACTTGTGTGTATTTATTTGTAAAGAGACGTAAGTACACTTGAGCATGCTTTTTCTAAATTCAGTTGAATTTCCAATCTAGAGTTTTTACATACAATGATATGTACTATGACATTAAATACCGTACACAATGTTTCTAGGTCAATTTTATATTACATTTGCTCCTTCACGTGTGTTTGTAGTTGATGTTGGTCAGTCAAAGTGACTGGTGTTATGGTTGCCCAGACAAAGGTGCAATATATGCTGTTAGCAAGCGGATGACAGCAAGTTCACTAATTCAAGGAAAGATGGAGTACATTTACTAAATTAAAAGCTTCCGACAAAAATTATTCGGCTACAAAATGCGAGGAAAAGTTAGGCTGTTGAGTCTGAAGGTGGTTGGGAAGTGCTGTACACTTCAAGTTAAGTAAATAGAATAGGATATAGCTGAGAAGCTTAGCTAATTAGCTTCTCTAGACTTCTCCTGTTTATTAGTTCATTAAGTAATGGCTTGCATTTTACTTAGTAGTGCTCACGTTAAAAATGTACCAGTAAAGATTTTGGAAGCATCTATTTCAAATGCTATTCAAATAATACAACCATGGCCAATGCGTATCCCTAGTTTTGATTACACTGGCAATTTATTGCAAATGCTTGTTATCACTAACAGTCAGACAGCATAATTTGAGATCTATCTATCTCACATTATGACATGGTCATGAGGTTTAGTTGTTGTTTTCTACCTAACATTACAACGGGGAATTGGTGCCAGACATGATCCATTATCTCAGAAACAGCAGACCACCTAGGATTTTCATGCACCACAGTCTCTAGCGTTTACCGATAATAGTGCAATAAAAACATTCAGTACGTGGCAGTTCTGTGGGTGAAAATGCCTAGTTAATGAGAGAGGTCAGCGAAGAATGGTCAGATGCGTTCAAGCCGACAAAGGCCTCAAATACTCCAATAATCACTCGTTATAACAGTGGTGTGCAGAAGGGCATCTGAATCCACAACACATCAAACATTGACGTGGATGGAGGGAAAATATTTTCCACATTGTAGAATCATAGTGAAGACCTCAAAACTATGAAATAACACACATGTAATAATGTAGTAACCAAAAGTTGTTAAAATACATGTATTAAATTGGATTCTTCAAAGTAGCCACCCTTTGCCTTTCTGACAGCTTGCACAATCTTGGCATTCTTTCAAATAGCTTCATGAGGTAGTTATTTGGAATGCATTTCCAACAGTCCTGAAGGAGTTCTCATGTATGGTTGGAACCCAAAATCTAAAATTCAGACTCCTCAGACCAACGAACAGATTTCCACTGGTCTAATGTCCATTTCTCATGTGTCTTGGCCTGAGTGTATTATCATTGGTGTCCTTCAGTAGTGGTTTCTTTACAGCACTTCGACCATGAAGGCCTGATTCTGTCTCCACTGAACAGTTGACATTGAGATGTCTGTTACTTGAACTCTGTGAAGCGTTTATTTGGGCTGCAATCTGAGGTGCAGTTAATTGCCGATTTTCTGTAACTTTGGGTCTTCCATCCTGTGGTGGTCCTCATGAGAGCCGGTTTCATTATAGCGCTTGATAGTTTTTGCGATTGCACTTGATGAAACTTTAGAAGTTCTTTACATTTTCCGTATTGATTGACCTTCATGTCTTAAAGTAATGATGGAATGTCATTTTTCTTTGCTTATTTGAGCTTTTCTTGCCATAATATGGATTACTACAGTACAGACAACGATGATCTTCTGTTTACCAACCCTAGCTGAAATGCTTTAAGAAATTCTACAAATCCACTTATAGCAAGGCACACCTGTTAATGGAAATGCATTCCAGGTGACTACCTCATGAAGCTGGTTGACAGAAAGCAAATGGTGTGCAATGTTGTCATCAAGGCAAAGGATTTATACATTGATGAATCTACAATATGAAATATACTTTTATTTGTTTAACACGTTTTTGCTTACTGCTTTTTGCCGGACACCATAAGCGGAGCCGGCCAAGAAGAGAGAATGTCTCTAGTGAGTGCTTGACTGACTACCCATTGTTAAATAGTTAGAGATGTGGACTGCTATGTAGTAAGGATGTGCATTGGACAAGATTTTACTATCCGAATAGTATGTTATTATTCGAATAGTATTCAGTTAACCGAAAAACATGTTTTTAAAAACTACCGATACAACGTAAGCGCTACTACATAATGCGCAATGGAGTGGGTGTAGTTCTCATGTAACTTTGGCTCAATGGCCGTTTGTGAGAAAAGGGCGGGCGCGTATATAGAGGGAGCTGTGTGGTAGACACGCGAAACTCTGCTACAGAACTAGTAGACAATATTTATCAACACATAACATTGAGTTTATTGAATGGAAGAGTCTAGAAAAGCAAGTTAGCTAATGCTATTTGCTTAACTCACCGTTTCCTGCACTCAACCACCTGAAGATTCCATAGCCGAACTTTACGTAGCATTTTGTGGCCACTAGGTAACATTAATTCAGTGAATATATTCCATCACCCTTGAATTAGATAATTTTTATCCACTTGCTGACAGTAGGCTATGCAGTATGTATTGCGTCATTCTGATTGACTGGACCCCACCCCAATACTACCGTTTTGATTGACGATTATAAACAACAAACACGTGATGGAGCGCATGTTATTAAAACGACTTAAAAACCTATATTTTTTTTTAAATGTCATGCTATATAAAATTTTTGATTGGAATTTTAAAATTATATTGTGGCCAATTAATTTCAACCAAAAAATACATAATGTCAAAAAATAGGGGGCAAAATGGAATACACACACAAGTAGTCTAATACTAAATTAAATTTGGGTATTCGACTATTTCACTATCCGTTCCCATCCCTACTACGTAGAGGACCAGCGTTCGATCCTCGCCACGGACAAAAGAAATTAGGCATTAGGATTTGTTCAGAATAGACTAGACCTTCGCTGGCTGCAAGCTTCAGTAGCTACATTATAGTAAGCTTAAAGTAAAATTGTTTATGGTTATATTGCAATGGATGAACTGCACCGACAAGGAACACATTGCTCTCAATTCCGATTGACATAGCGTAGTGGTTGGCTGTTCAACTGTTATTGTTTTCTATAGAAACAAACCATGGAGTGATTGGAGTCATTATTTTCATTATAAGTACTTTATAGCTAGACTAAAACTTTGCTGGCTGCAAGCTTCAGTAGCTACATTATAGTAAGCCTAAAGTGAAATTGTTTATGGTTAAATTGCGAAGGACCAACTGCAGCGACAACAAACATATTACTGTTGTTTTCGATTTACATAGCGTAGTTCACATAAGCGTAGTGCTTAGCTATTCAACTGTCATTGTTTTCTAAAGAAACAAACCATGGAGTGATTGGAGTCATTGTTTTAATTATAGGTACTGTATAGCTATTAGCTAGCCATCTGCAGTAATCTTTCTAATTTAATGGGTTGAATGTAGTGTAGCAACCCTGTTATACCTGTTGTTGGGTTGCATGTTAGCTTAATGTAGGGAGCTAGTTTTGAGAACCATGAAATTTCGACTAATTGGTGACAATGCAGAAGTTAACAGACACTTCTCTACACACGAATGACGTGCAACAACACCTCTTTAAATAGTGTGGTGGTTAAAAACTGCCGCATAGGAAACCGTGGATCGAATACATTCATCCCTTCTAATCGCAGGCCGGCAGAACTGGGCTTGCCTGGTTTCTTTTCTTGTTTCCATATGTGTTATATCGTAGTTTTGATGTCTTCATTATTGTTCTACAAGTTGGAAAATGGTAAAACCATAGAAATACCCTTGAATGAGTAGGTGTCCATACTTGGCTGGTACTGTGTGGATGGATGGATGGGTGGATAATGACTGGTTGAATTAAAAAAATGGCACCTTACCAAAAAATGAAAATGACCACACTGTTCATAATAGTTGCCAGTGGTCCATTTTACCAGTCCGCTTCAGACCTACTGTCTTCATTTCAAACTTAAGGCAACTCCTTAATGTGCTTAATCTCAAAAAGTCAGTAATGTCAGGTCTGCACTGCAGCTTTCAGTTGTCTTTTGTGCTGAGTTATTTTTGCCTATCTCACCTTTTGCAAATAAAGAGCACTAATTGGATTTAGAACTTCACAATTTGGCCAGTAACCTCCCTTGTTACCATGGCAGTATGTTTGGGGACGTCTTGCTGTGTAATGAAGCACTGTCCCGTGTGTTTGGATGCATTTGCTTTTGCTTTAGCAGAGCGTTACATTTCCATTATCAGTGAAGGCTAGTGAACTGTTCCAGTGGCAGCCATAAAAGCCCAAGTTGTAACACTACCTGCATCAGGTCTTAACGCAATCAACAGATACAGATGTTATTGAATTCCTGCACCTGAGTAACCTGGTATAAAATAAATCAAAATGTTGCTTTTGATGATGCTTTCAATTTCAACATGCATATTCAATCATACAACAGTTGTCCTTCTATATATTTTAACTAAAGACTATCAAAAACATTTACATAATGAATAGGAAAATTAATTGTATGGTAATTAAGTAAATGAACATTATTTTTCTGTAAGCACATTATACGATGCCTTGATATAAATGTGGTAAATAAGATATTAGATTCATAATGGCTCACCCATCCACGCCTACATTCTGGAGAGTATTCTGATAAGATCATTTTTTGGTGTCAGGCATTTTTTTTATGAGCATTCACAGTAGATCACTTCCTTGGCACACCAGGCCTTTCCTTCTTCTTAATGATGTTCCAAACTTGTTTTTCATAAGCTTAAGGTTTTGGCTATGTTTCCGATGTGTTTTTTTTTCCCGGCCTTGACTTTCAGTGACATCGCTTTGGCCCTTACGTTGCCAGACGTAAATGCAAAACCTAGAGTCAAGACTGCAAATTGACAGCTGTCCTAGTCCTGCACAAATGATGTGACAACACACCTGACTAACCTAAAACACCTGCCAAGCCAATTGTCCCAATACTGTTGATGCCCTGAAATGGGGAGCCTATGTGAAGGTTCATTTGTAAATGGTGTCCCAGTACTTAGTTTCACTATACAAATGTACAGGAGCCTTGCTTAGGCTGCTAAGGCACCATGGCAACAGTAGAACATGTTAAATGCATACTCTAGGTAACAGCAATAAGGCACAAGGAGGTGTGGTGTGTGGCCAATGTACTCTACCACGGCTAAGAGCTGTTCTTAGGCACAACGCATCACCATATACCACAAACTCCTGAGATACATTTTGCAATTATAAATTTGTTACCAATGATAACTTTAAATAGTGATGTCATGTCTGTGATATACATTGTCATACGCTATGGCTTACAGCCAATCAGGATTCAAAGCACATGGTTTATAATTTGTATTCCATGGAGGAATTGCTAATCTGGAATCTGTCTCTATAGGGCATACTCCCTTGTTGACTCCAGCCAGGTGTCTACCTTCCTCATCTCCATCCTCCTCATCGTCTATGGCAGCTTCAGGTGAGTCTAGCTTGTCCAACTGGCTTACATCACTGTTAGGCTAGCACTGGTCACTGTGGCTGAGTTGAGACAAAAATACCACCTATGTTCTTTTCATTCATTGGTCATTTTGACACAGGCAGCTCTGAAAAGGATTTGATCAGATCTGATTGGTCAAAACACGTAAGTTGGGGGAGGCCAGAACTGGGCTGCCTGTGTCAAATCATTCCATTGGGTCTTTATTGTGTTCCTCACATCACAATGAATATGTTGAACTCTTAATCTTAGTATTCTGTCTACGTGAGAAAAGCTAGATTGCTTTCAGATGGTCAACCTCTCTGTCCACCTTTCCCCTTGGCTTCCCTCCATGTGTCCCCGTGCAGATCATTAAACATGGACTGTGAGAACCAGGAGAAGGATAAGGATGGTAACCCCGTCACCAATGGGGCCTTCAACAATGGCAACACAAACAACAGTGAGTCTCACATATTTGGTGAGACATAAGACATACAGCGCGTGTGTTTTTCTTGTTTGTTTACAAGTTGGAAGTCTTCGTTCCCTTGATTCTATATTTAGTGGTTTGTTGGCTGTTATCCAGGCAGGAGATGTAGCACATGCAGAGATGTGTGTTCCTATGTCTCTGCCTTTGTGTGTGTGTCTGTTTCTTTCTCCATCTCTGCTTGTTTGAGCATTCTCACTTCGATGTGCTTTGTGTGTCTTCCTGCAGGTATTCAGACCATAGACTCCACGCAGGCGCTGTTTCTGCCAATAGGAGCCTCGGTGTCTCTGCTCGTTATGTTCTTCTTCTTCGATTCTGTCCAGGTGGTCTTCACCATTTGCACAGCAGGTACCTGACCCTTAGAGAGGGGCACCCACACATAAGGCATAATTAGAGCCCGACCAATACGGGTTATTTTGTACCGATTCCGATTTTTGAGTGGAACTATTTACCGATACTGATTATATTTTTCTATTATTATAGCTGAAATGAAAAATGTACCTTTTTCTGCATGGATTGTGCTTAAAACCAGCCTACAAAGATACTCAAAGTAGATTTCTTAAATTAAAACAATTTATTAAATACATTTTTTCTTTGTCCGTTTATTGTTACTCTGTAACAACATCTTCCATACAATGGAAGTTATTAAATTACAAAAATAACATTATAGGAAAAAAAAAATAACACCAGTAAGGCAACAATAAATGAAAAGTCTATATTCCTTTAACGGTCTCAAATCTCTTTAGTTTTACGTCATTAGTACCGCCACTTGAGTGCTGGCAGGCTATAGTACAGGAAGCACAGCTTCTCAGCCTTGGCACCCGACAGCTCAAAAGTTACTCTAGAATTATATTCTGATCATGATATGCATGCTCAAACATGCAATCTAAAAGAAGAATTAGAAGTATTGCTACATTTGTTTTACCTAACATTAGTAATGGGCAAATCATTGAGCCAAATTAATGGATCTTTTCAACAGTGCGATTTGGTTATTAGTGTTCACCAATAAAAACCTTACAACTAGGTTATTGTAAGGTTTTTATTTTTAATTTTTCCCCCTCAAAGATTTCAGTTTGTTTTTCAATTGAATTGTTCACATTATAAGTCACATTAAAAGTGGAAAAAGTTCTGACATGATTTATCTTTGTCTCATTCTTTTACATCACAAAAACCTGGCATTTTAACAGGGGTGTGCAGACTTTATATCCACTGTAGCTATGTTTTTATCAACTGTAGGAACGTTGCCATGTAAGTCTTATAGTTATCATTTTAAAAGGAAATCACAAAATAAACTGGTCTACTGGTGACACAATGCTGCTTTCATCCAAGCTAAACTTCCCAAGACTGCTAGCTAGCTAACTAACGTTAGCGCTGTGATGAAACTACAGTACTACAGTACTTCAGTCAAATCTAAACGTGCCCCCTCAGTAAACACTGTGAAACACACTTCCCCGTTCCCACAGAACTAACATTAGTTAGATAGCTAGCTGTCATGGACATTAGGAAACCCAAGTGTTGACCTTTTGAAAAATCACACTGCATTAATACAAAGGGGGTCTGTTGAAATGCCCCTGTCTCTAAAAATATTTTAATGCCAGAGCTTGAGTTGTACATAAACTTTGCAGGCTCTTTACTAAAAGGAAGTAGAGTAATTTTTGGTGCAATTTCAGGAAAAATGTAGCTACAGTACCTACAAGTACAGTAGATACCGCTAAGTTTAGCCATAGCATCATTGTTACGACGTGTAGCATCCATTCTTTATCCAAACAACTAGGTAGCTTAACCCGGAAATATCTTTTTATGCCACTTTAAATTCATGTAATAGTTTGTGTGCGTATTGTGGGACCTTATGACACTGGAAAGCTTCTCCTTAAACTCAACTTAAAAGCAGTTTGTTCTCTTCCCTCCCACTGTTTTAAGGTTTTGGGTGTCGTTCTTTTGTAGAGCGCAAACTTATATCCAGTGAGAGCGCCCTCTTCAGAACAAATAATGAATTGCAAACAAATATATCAGTCTCATCTCGGTGAATACATCACCGATACAAATATATCGGTTAACTGCTAATATTGGCTGATAAAATCGGTCAAACGTTATTGGTCAGGCTCTAGGCATATTGTCACAGCAATCTTGTCTATTTGTCTAAAGACAAGCACTATGACATTTTTTTTCCTTAAGACTTTATATTGTTAGTTGTACAGTGAAGGAAAGTGAAAGTCATCCATTGATTTAACAAAAACATCTCTGCACACTGAAGATGATGGACTGAAACAGTCTGGTGGCTGGTACTGTACTGTATGGTACAACTTGCTCTTTGTTTTTTCTCCTCAGTTCTTGCGACGATTGCTTTTGCGTTCCTCCTGTTGCCAATGTGCCAGTACTTGACCAGACCCTGCTCCCCACAAAACAAGTAAGGAAGTGTCTTTCACCATCCCCCTCGTTTTCCGCAACCTGCTGTGTTCCTCTAAGGCTCTGTGTTCGTTTCTAGGGTTCTTTCATGTAATTCACAAATCTGCATAACGCTATGTAAATCGACGTGTGTGGGATCGATTTGTGCTTGTTGGCCTGTCATCACTTTTGCCCTACAAATTGTGAAATGTCAATATTTTTTCCGCAGAAAATGTTAATGCACCCTTATTCCCTCTATAGACAGAACTGTCTCCCTTCTATCTTCAGTCTCATCAGTAACTTGCATAATGGCAAGTTGGTCCACATGTCAAACTGAGTGGTTGCCTTCAACCTGAAACCCACATTTGGATGCTAATTGGCTGTATATTTGACCCAGTGTGTTGAAGCATAACCCCTCGTCCCCAGACTATAGAGCACAGCACATATGACCCTGGAACCAGGAATTCCTGGAATAAAAAGCACTAGGATTTTTTTCCACGTGTTTCCTATTGGCGAAAGAAGACCATGTTGGTCGACGTGTGCCACCAGACCTACCGCAAATTTACCCCCACATTGTAAAACATCTGGAAGTTGAGGAGTCTGTCATTGAAGAACCTGCTTAACAAGAATCCATTATATCCTTCCATTTTTAATCAGAAGTCTCTTTTTAACTATGGCGTCCTATCTAGTAGGGATGGGCACAGTTAGTCGAATATTCAAATAATCAAAATTAAGTTAGTATTCAAGTACTTTTGTGTGTATTCATTTTTGATTATTTTAAATGAATGTATTTTTTTGTTGAAATTAATAGTTCTTTACATGATTTTTCTAAACACCTAGAAAAAAAGTAATTTCTGAGTTGTTTTTATGGCGTGCGTTACTTCACATGTGTTTTTGTTTACAATTGTCAATCAGTGCCGTACTGTTGTGGCCCAGTCAGTATATACATAGTCTACTGTTAGCAAATGGATAGAAGTGAAGTAATTCAAGGGATGATATAATATATTATTGGAATTAATTGTTGCCTATGAAAATGATTTGGCTACAAAAACCTTAGTTAGGCTGTGGAATTTAAAGGCTGTTGGGAGTGCAGAAAACGGTGAGTTAAGCAAATAGCTTACAGCTGGCTAGCTTAGCTAACTACCTTCTCTAGACTTATCCAATAAACTCAATGTTGCGTGATGACACATTTTGGCTTCAGTTCTGTAGCTGAGTTTTGCAAGTGTACAACACTGCTTCCTCCATAGACGTGTGCTCGCTCTTTTTCACAAAAACGGCCATTGAGCCGATGTTACATGCGAACGACACCCACTCCTTCCCGCGTTAGGTAGTAGTGCCCATGTTCTATCAGTACTTTTTTTAAAAACAATGCATTTCAGGTAACTGAATATTATCTGAATAATAACAAATACTATTCGAATGATAGTCATGTCCAATGCACATCGCTACTTTCTAGGTATTTGGCATGTTTCCTTTATTTTCCACTGAGAATTGAAGGTGCTTTTTCCATTGTAGGTAATGTCTCTCTCTCCCCTTCACTACAGGATCTCGTTTGGCTGCTGTGGGCGCTTTACTCTGGCCGAGCTCCTCTCATTCTCCCTGTCTGTCATGCTGGTACTCATCTGGGTGCTGACTGGACACTGGCTCCTCATGGACGGTATGTCACTGTCCTTACTGCCTGGTTATGATTGTGTGTGGAGGGGCAGTTTAGAGTGTGTGGGCTCCCAGGTAGCGCAGAGGTTGAAGGCATTTTTTTGGTTAGTGCCAAGCAATGCCAAAGCATCGCCCCCATTGGGGTTTGTCACTGTCTGTATGGACGTCCTTGACTCATACTGACTTAGTAACTCCCTTAGGCAGGTTAGCAACTGCAGAGCTAACTGACGTCGCCAGTATAGGAAGCGTGACCTCATACGCGCTGATCTGACTTCCTGATTGGACATGTACGGAATAGCGCTGAGTAGTTTGGTGTGGATGCCTAGGAAGGTGGCATAAAACGATGTTTAACTCCCCCAAGCCGCTTTGTAATTCCTTCGGAAGCTTTCATAGGTACAGTTGAATATCATGCATTTGAGGATAGGAGAATAACATTAGGGACAAAATCTTCAGGCATTCTAAATTAAATAATTGACTTTTTGCATACAAAAGCATTTAAGCATGTCTTCTATGAATTGCACAAAACACAATAATAATAGATCTGCCATGTCTGTGTTAGATTTAGCCTAGGTTACTTATGTTCTTTAACAATAACTGACAAGCTGCTGGTACTTCTCCGACGCACCGGTCGATCTTCAGGTGTGCAAAAGTTTGGTTTCTCAAAGCTGCTGGTACTAGAATTTAAATAATTTGTACAAGTCGTTTGACCTGGTAACTACAACATTAATAGGAGCTACAGTGCCCGTAGAAAATTTAAACCCCTAACCTTTTTTACAAGTTGTGTTCTTGTGTCAGAGTTTGAATGCATCTCAGTAATGATTGTTATTCACTTACCTATGGATACTCAGAATTTTTTCCTTTGTGAAATTAAATTATATATCAAAATACAAAATGTGAATATTTTTATAACTTTACACATCTAGATTTGACACAATTTGACCTTCTTTGAAAACTGCTCAGACTGTCAAGTTCCTTGAACTGTCAATGGACAATGGTTAAAAAGGGAACTCGTGTTCCAGTTTAAGTTTTCTTACATACAGCAGCAAAAAGTTCTGACCGAATCAGCAATCATCAATTGGACCGAAAAACGTTTTACCAGATGTTTACAGAATCTCTAGTGTTATGTGGCGTAGTTCAAACAGTTCGTACTCAGTCCCCTCCTGTACTCCCTGTTCACGCACGACTGCCCCCATACACATCGATGGAGCTGAAGTGGAGAGAGTCTCCGAATTCAAGTTTCTCAGTATGTTCATTAAAGGATGACCTCACCTGGTCTAGACAAGCGAACTCAGCAGTGAAAACTGTGCAGAAATGACTATACTTCCTTAGGAGACTCAAGAAATTTGGCATGTCTGCAAAAACTCTCACCAACTTCTACAGGTGTACCATTGAAAGCATCCTCGCAGGCTGCATTACTGCCTGGTACGGCAGCTGCTCCGCTGCAGATCACATGTCCCTCCAGAGGGTGGTAATGGCAGCCAATGTGCTCCGCAGACATCTCCCCTCTGTGCAAGGCATCTACCATACATGATGCCCGAGGAAAGCACGGAACATCATCAAAGATCACAGGCACCCAGGCTATGGTCTGTTCACACTGCTGCCATCTGGTAGATGTTATCGGAGCACGCACTTCCAGACTCAAAAACAGTTTTTTCCCTCAGGCCATAAAGCTCCTCAATCAGTAACACCAAGCCAAGGTCAGGTAGACCAAGAAAGATTTCAGCCAAAACTGCCAGAAGAATTGTTTGGAATACAAAGAAAATCCCACAGGTAACCTCTGGAGAAATACAGGCTGCTCTGGAAAAAGACGGTGTGGTTGTTTCAAGGAGCACAATACGACGATACTTGAACAAAAATTTGCTGCATGGTCGAGTTGCCAGAAAGAAGCCTTTACTGCGCCAGTGCCACAAAATGCCCGGTTACAATATGCCCAACAACACGTTGACACGCCTCACAGCTTCTGGCACACTAATTTGGAGTGACGAGACCAAAATAGAGCTGTATGGTTACCAAATAGAGCTTTATGTGATGAATTATAAAGCTCATGCATGATTTAATTTTTTTTTTTGTGTAACGTGTTAATATGTTAAGATTAAATGTTCCTTGTTTTTAAGTTGCTTTTAGGGAGGACATTGTAGTTTACATTAGCTGCTCAAGTGGACATGGAAAAACAGGGCAGATTTAACACTACAATAGTTTTCTCTTTCAGTTGTGTAGCCAGATATTATATAAAGTGTATCACAGAGGGGCGTCCAGTGGAGCGTGGGGTAGCCGGGGTTGGAGTACCACCTTTGCCTTATTTTGAGCCAGGAAAAACCCTGGGGTACTGTGGAAAAGGACAAATATTTGCATCTCACATTTTATCAAGAGTCAGGTGGTGCCGACGAGTCAGTGCAGTGTGTTTCACTTGGCATCAAAACGGTCTGAATAGATTAACACGTTACTGGAAGCCTTTGTTTTTCTTGACATTGTAAGGTTGGCCCTTTTTTAGTTTATTTCTCTTAGTTTGTGGGACTCGCTCACTAAGCTCCTTCTTTTTAACAGTGTGTCTGTGTCACTCATTTTTCTAGTGGTTTTGATTCCTCCTAGCTTCATCGTGTGTGTCTCTCTCCACAGCTCTTGCCATGGGTCTGTGTGTGGCCATGATAGCCTTTGTGCGACTGCCCAGTTTGAAGGTGTCTTGCCTGCTGTTGTCAGGGCTGCTCATCTATGATGTGTTTTGGGTAAGAATGGTGCTCCTCCTTCCACCTCACCATCACCACCAAGCTGACCCGAATACAACCATTAAAACACACACACAGTCATGAGTCACCAGGCATCAAACACAAAGAACCACTCCACAGCTCTACCCAGTGGCTGAAACACTTAGGACATTTCTTTACCCTGCATGCGCTGTCACATTCCACTGCACTTTTCGGACACACGCTTATCGAGTGGGCATCATGTGCCCTTGGCAGCAAGTTTTCCCCATGAATCTCAGCGGGTTACCTAGACAAGAGCATAGTTATAATGACTTTAATAGTTGCAACTAAATCAATAAATCTGTCGTTGAGTTTGAAATGTTTTCCCAGCAGGTCTTAGTCGCACAATCTACATCTATCTAAGTAGTTTTGTGCTTGTTGACTGAGTGTTTCTGTCATCTGATCAGGCACACAAACGTATCCATTATATTTCTATCTTCAAGCCTGAGCCAGTCATTTCATTTTGAAAGGTAAAAGCAGTTTACCAGTAGAGCTGTACTGACGGTAAGGGCCGAATGCTATCCTTGGGGCGTAGTCAGTGGAGCTCATGCAAGGTGTAGAAAATAGACTTTTGTAAGCTAGGGCCGTCATTGACCTGTCGCTGTAGAATATGCAACGTCATCATGTAGTCCACACCTGCAGGATCAACTACACAGCGGATGTGTTCTAATTTTGGAGCTGTCTGGTTAACTAGCTGCTGTACAGGTGAACACATTTTATTGAAGGAATGTTTGTCCCCAGACAATGGCGTTATTGAGTTAGCTTCTGCAGCGCTCACAACACTCAGCTTAGCTGACACAAAGCTAAGACCTAGCAATTGGTGCTTAGGAAACATGCTAATAGTCTAAAACCGACATTCAAGCTACATGTGTTTGTTTGTTTTTTAACAACAGAACATTGCACTCTGTTCAAATGCCCTCAAGAAATTATTTCATGTTATAGTCAGATTCCTTTTGGTGTCTCTGAAGGGTCATTATATTTTTCTAATTTGGATCACTGCTTAGTTTTCACTGGGTTACATTTCATTCCCTCACTATTATTGTGCGTGATAGTAGCTAATATCAAGCAAGCTACAACATGCTACATTGGGTCATAATATCTCTGGTAGCCAATATAATTAAACACATTTTGAGCAGCAGTAGTTGGAGAAATACTTTATTTTTTTAATATGTTCTTAGTGTCTATCAGAATATTCTCATGGGAGTATTCGAGTGCCCATGTTTCATATTGTGTCATGCTACAAGACCGGTCGCAGGAGATATTCCTCGTAAATGGATTTTGGCAGTTGGGATGTCGAGTGTGCAGTTCTCATTTTGCCTCGAGTGATCACTATCGAAAACTGTAGTAAGTGGCCACTCGATAAAGGGCTTAGGGACCAAGTTGTCAGTTGAAGATTGGTCCAATGTGAAAGCAGCTTACGGCAGTACATTTGTTAAGACCTGTGCTACTGCAGACCGTGGTTCCTGGTCTCTTAAATCAGTGGTTCTCCAGACCTCCCCCTGGGGACCCAAGTTGTTCTATGGATTTGGTCTGTAACAGCAGTTCCCAACTCTTCTGAGGACCACCAAATCACAGTGAAAGGGTCTTTGAGGACTACCATTTGTGCAGTTGCAGACTTTGTTGACAGAAATATCCTGTAACACAAAAAATGTAAATGTTATTAGAAGTAGTAGATAAAGGGCTATTAATATTCTAAACAATATGCATTGCTTAATGATACCAATAATGCTCCCAACTTAATTATTTTTGGAAGAGATTATATTTTATTTTTGTCAAAATTATTGAAAACCTATGTTCTATTCCAGAGCTAGAACCAGGTCAACCAATCCAGTTGTTGAATAGCAACAACAAAACTGATTTCCCAGAGGAGAGGTTTGATTTGTGGATAGGGGTTGGAACACTAGATTAACTGACATGTCCATGCTAACTGCGCTGTAGAGGTTTCTGATTATTTCCCCTGTAATGTCCTCGGTCTTCTATCGCATCACTCGCTTTTAGACTACGTGTCAAAGACAAACCTACAAACAGCGGCCATTTTTAGAGGGTTGTGTGAGCCTGCGTAGATAATGCTTCCGTCTTTGCCGGTCCTGCAGGTGTTCTTCTCAGCCTACATATTCAACAGCAACGTGATGGTGAAGGTGGCCACCCAGCCTGCTGACAACCCTTTAGACGTACTGTCCAGGAAGCTCCACCTGGGCCCCGGGATGGGCCGCGACGTCCCCCGCCTGTCCCTTCCCGGCAAGCTGGTCTTCCCCAGGTAGCACCACCTGGATCTGGGTTTAAACATCCAGCTTCATTCACCAACGCTGTATTGATTAACCTCTGCTGATCAGAAAGTTGAGCTTGTATTTTCACTTTCCCTCTCTCTGCCTGTTTTGGTTGCTTTCTCTGCAGCTGTGATACAATCCACCACTTCCTCACCTCCTCTTTTCATCTTGCTGTCTGTACTTCCAGTCTCTCTCCTTCATTCATCATGCTGTCTGTACCTCCAGTCTCTCTCCTCACCTCCTCTTTTCAACTACCAGTCTTCAACCAAAACCTAATATTAGATAAAAGGGAATCTGAGTGAATAAACAACACAATATTGACACAATTCATTTATACCAGAATGAAAAAGTCAATGCCCCTGTGATGGGGAAAAATAATCTCCCCCTAAGACTCAAACTGGTTATTGTGGCCAACTCTTTCATGCAGAACTGTTTTAACTCAGGGACTTGTTTCAGGTCCTACCACAACATCTCAGTGGGCGTAGGTTTGAAATGTCTTGTTCCATGATGATGTCGACTTGCTTGTGTTTCCGATCATTGTCTCGCTGCATTAGCCAGCTGTGCTTCAGCCCAAGGATATTTGGCCTGATATTTAATATAATTTTGTGGTACAGAGCAGAGTTTCCAAACACATTACACTGCCATCACCTCCATTGACCATGGGTATGAGTGCTGAAAGCTAGTGTGTTGACAACTTTGTCGTGGGCCAAAGTTAGTACGATTTCTGTTGGGCAGGCCTGGCCCAGATCTGACCTGATTATTTGCCTACGCATACAAACCCCTGACCCTAATAATCGCTTGCATTTGCTTATATTTGCTATGGAGGCAACAACTTTTTCATGCCTGAAGACTACAAGTTTGATTACCTAGCATGTTTTGGTGTCATGTTTTCCCTCCCTAAATATTACTAAACCCACAAAGTTGTGACCTTATTCATTGTGGATAATATGCCCTGCATCTCTGTATGTTTAATGTGTCTCCCTACGTCTCATGTCTCTCCAGTTCCACAGGCAGTCACTTCTCCATGCTGGGGATCGGGGACATTGTGATGCCGGGGCTGCTGCTGTGCTTTGTGCTGCGCTACGACAACTACAAGAAGCAGGCCAGCGGGGAGGCTGTGGGGCCGGGTACTCCCGGACGCATGCAGCGCGTCTCCTACTTCCACTGCACTCTCATCGGATACTTTGTGGGTGAGTACTAAGGATGTCACGAGAATTCATACTTTGATTTCCAATTCGGTACCCCACCAAAAAAAACATGGTTCTGGCTCGTTTGGTGGTATTGATTGGACCGGAGAATAATTGCGCGTGTCGCTCACGTTCTCTGTACACGCCACTTGAAATCCCTGTTCTGCCCTTGATGTCACTGCCGAGTCTCCCTGACTGTGACCGGCATGGGAGGTTGGGCTGTTTCTGAGTCGTGTCTGCTCCCACCAGGCCTGCTGACTGCCACCGTGGCCTCCCGGATCCACCGTGCTGCTCAGCCTGCCCTGCTCTACCTGGTGCCCTTCACCCTGCTGCCTCTCCTCACCATGGCCTACCTGAAGGTATGTAGGGAGGTGGCTGGGACGAGGTGGTGAGGCACGCTGTGACAGTATGTCAGGGGGCTGGGGAATCCTTGTCAAAATGTGTTTTGACTGAATGTTGATTGTCAGAGGCTGCGGTGAACGGATCGAGGTGGTGTTTAAGAGGCTTCAAGGAATAGTCCAATCTCAAGAAGATGAGATACCAGGGGGTTGTCCAACTGTGCTTGACTGGTCATAAGGTGGCTCCCCTTTTACCCATGTACCACATTTCTGCAGTAACACTTCCTTCAGGGCGAACATGTTCTGTGACAGTTTAACTCTAGGTTAACTCCATTAACTCTGAATAAAATGACTGAGCCATGAGTTGAGGACCAGTATAATCAGGCACCCTCTTGCAAAGATTGCGCCATCGCCTTCGTTTGAGGACTGATTTTAACATTTTATGCATTTTTCTTGAGTAAGTCGCATTGCACATTTGGTAAGGACAGGGTGTTTTGGAAAGTTCGCAGTTGACATGACGTGAAATTTGAGGGCATCACGTTGTTGTGTTAGGTTGAACCCAAACCTGGAATTTTGAATTTTGGCTGGACGGTTGTCGATGTTTCTTAACAGCCTTGTTTCACCTCCATTTTATCTCACAGGCCAGTAATGTGATGTTGAGCCCTTTCTATGTTGACGTGTCGTGGTGACAGATCGTCTTATGGGTGGGCCTGTCACCCACAGGGTTTATTAGGATCAAAAGAAATGTGAAAGGATCTAGGGTTGCAAATGTTAAGGCTTTTCCTTAATCAACAGTCAACATCGTAAAAGTTCAATCCATTAATCTTATTTAAGAAATGTTTTTGCCTGTGACAGAAAATCTCCAATGTGTCTTTTTCTCCAAAATAAAATATATTTTTTTGCAAGACGTGGACATACAGCTCTGGAAAAAATTTAAAAAGCTGAAAAGGAAGGTTTTGAGTGAGGAACAGAAGCGTTCAGTTTGCAGTGGTCTCTTAATTTTAACACTTCTGTTCTTCACTCAAAACCTTCCTTTTCAACTTTTTTGGAAAGGAAAGAAAAAGGTGCAGTGGTCTCTTAATTTTTTCCAGAGCTGTATTTGATACCATGTAGACCAGGGATGGGCAACTTGGATGGGGGTGGGGGCCACAGAATTTATGTACTGGTCATCAGGGGGCCGCAGATTAACTTGGAACACACACACACACGTCCTGTATTGTATGTATATCTGTATGTATATCTGGGCAATTTTAAAATATTGTTCAACTTGCAGTTTTCCCGCTCTGCTCTTCTCTCCCGGGATTCAGCGCATTCTCTGCCATGTTATTAAACGGCTAAACCCTTTGAACGCTATAGGTTTTTTGGCTGCTTTCACTATGATATTTTGGCTAGTACAGAGACTTCTGTAATAGGTATCATCAAGTGTTTTATGGCTCAAACATCCGCACACTCTCAGCTACTTGTACAAAGACATCACAACAACTTTCTGAGACCCTGAAATTACTGTTTTATATGTAAACATGCAAAAAATTATTTCAAGTCTATTTCATGTTTTGTTTCCAGCATAGATATTTGTTCCAACAAATTTAAGGTCTGTGTATTTTTTTTCTGTGTGTATGTCCTTTCTGTTTTCTAAATTCATCTGAGGGCCACACATAGAGGGGGTGGGGGCCACATGCGGCCTGCAGGCTGCCAGTTGCCCATGCCTGATGTAGACCAAATAATCAGAAAATGAGCGCAACGCTCTTATACCTCCTTGCTTGATTAAAAATGGAAACAGTATAGACATAGTCAAAAGATCAATGAAAAATAAGTCGTTTTAAACCTAGACCTGTATTTAAATAGAACCAAAAATCCATCAGACCATTTTTGGATGAGTAGGCCTACTACATTAAAAGGAAGCTGACAACGCACTCTGCGGAAATACAGTACCATGAACAGTATATACAATCATATCAAACATAAACAAGCGATCCGTAAAATCAAGAAACTTTTCACGTTATTAAAGAAACAATTATAAAAAGTTAAAACACCTGCTTGGATGTCACTGAGGTTGCAGGGATGCCCATGTATTGCCGGGGGAATCTTCCTTCATTTAGCCTACCTTCCACCAGTCCATTGGATTTCCATCCAGCGGTGGAAGAATACCCCGCAGAAAGTTACTTTATCTCACTAGTGCCTTTTCTATGCTCCTGGTGACTGTGCCTCGCAATGGAATGTGATATCCCGGTTCCACCTAATTCATTAACCCCAAAAAACCTTCACTGTCTACAATATTTATTGACATCATATCTTTCTCTATTACCTGGCAAATCTCTTATCTTCTCTGCTCGTTGTTGATTCGTTATTTCTAGCAAACATCGATGTAATGGTCGTTTGAGAGGAGGACGAACCCCTAGCCAAGACAATAGAATGTTTGTTTGTCATGTACATCATTGGATTATACCGCTGTAGATTCTTCAGTGATTTACCCCCCCCCAACAAGTTACATAAACTTGTTGGGGGGGGTAATGTAACTTATGTTACATAACATAAGTTACTCAAGTAATGCTAAACGGAAATTGCCTACGTCGATCAAATTAATATTGACCATCGGCCTTCGATTGACCATTAACATCCCTGGAAGGAGCAGCGCTCAGTTAATATATGTTGGACATTTGCATGCATTTTAATGCCAAAGATAGGGGTGTAACGGTGTGAGATTTTCATGGAATGATTTATTTCTACTCAAGAAATATCATGGTATTATGGTGTATTGCTAATAATATTAGCAATTAAATTGTTAATGTATTAAATATGTTTGATAAACATGTTTGTTTATGAATGCATTTTGGGTTATCATTTTTTTTCACACAGGAATATTAACTCAAGCAAACGTTTCAGTCAAATCGTAAATGACATCTTGTCCGCGTTCATACCTTTCTTCTTAGGTTATTTAATTATTATTATTTTATTGAATGCTGCTTCATAGTAGGCACGCTTAGTTTTCAGTTTTTCAGTTATGATTGCTGCCCGTATATTGTTAACTTTGACTCTTTAGTTAAAACTATGTGTTAATTTCTTAACTGAGAATTGATTGCTATAACCAAAGTGGCTACAGAGACATCTAGGGGATGGTTATTGAATTACAATTGGAAATCTGTTTTTACAACCGAGGTGCGCCGTGAGCTGACATTATTACTGTTGGCTCCGGTCAGGATGGATCCACGGGTAAATACTGCTTATGCCAAATACTGAATCTACCATCAGCAAGCTTTGCTGAAGTCAGTACAACCCCGGTATGGTCATCTGCTGTAACAGACCGTGTTTAAGGACTAACGAGTTCTCTGTTAGGGAAGGCTGTTATTATTACAGTCCTTTTTGATTTCATTGACCTCACACTTCAAAAAGCTGTGCTTACCCAGAGGACTGTTGCTGACTAGATGTTTTCGTCTGACTCACCATTCTTTATAAACCCTAGACACTCATGTGTGAAAAGCTTAGGATCGCTGCTGTTTCTGAGATACTGGAACCAGCCCTCCTGACACCCAAAATTATACCACACCAAAGTCCTTTGGGTCAGTCAGTTTGCCCATTCTAACGGTCAATTGAACAGTAACTGAACGCCTCAAAGCCTGTCGTTCATATAGTGAGTTACAGCCATGTAACTCACTGGTGAATGTTGACCTTTAAGTGTTAGATTATATTTTTGAATCAAATGAACTGCTATTTTGGATGTCAGCAGTGTTTCCAACAAAGAATCACTCTATGATGTGACAAACTCAATTAATGCATCATTTTGAATGCTAACTGATTGTCATAATCCAAATAGATTGGCGTTAAAAACCCGACCCAGGACTAATGGATGTAGGGAACATGCGGTGTTGTCTTACCTGTGGTCGAGCCTGCCAGCAGGGGTGATATGAGTTATCCATCGATCCACTGCAAATAAACCGAATGTAACCCTGATGTGTCTTACAGGGAGATCTGCGGCGCATGTGGTCAGAGCCTTTCCACACAAAGGCCAGCAGCTCTCGTTTCCTGGAGGTATGATGCACCCTGGGAACACACAACCAGCGCACCAGGGACACCTGGCCCTGTGAGAGGGAGACACTTAAGAGAGGCCTTGCCTTCATCACCACGACTCATTGACACTTTCCACCCATCCCGTGAGCAGCACACCTCCCATATGGACACCAGTGTGTGGACATCATTGCCGGGCACAACTCCTCTTCTGTTTTCCTCTCCCTCTCTCCGTTTCCTCTTTCTGCCCCCTCCTTACCATGGCCCATTCCATTTTACCAGGCCTCTCTCTTTCTCCGTGTTTCTTTTTCTGTCTCTCTTGCCGTCTTCCTCAGTGGCGCCCCTCCATGCATCTCCCTGACTCTGCTGGACTTCAAAGCCAGGCATCCCCATATATGGACTACTGGTTGTGGGAACTAACTGGGTTGTTTTTTTGCATCTTCATCATTGAGGTTATTGTTCTTATTATTCTGGAATGAAACACGGAGGAAAACGGGAGATTGGGCGGAGCTGCTGCTGCCACGACGACGAGGGCACAGGACAGTGACACCAGTGCACAGGAACAGCAGCCTATAGGAGAGTCTCTCTGTTCCCTGAATACTTCTCCACACCTCTCCCCCTCCTCCCCACTCTCTAACACACTCCCCACTGTCCCGCATTCGCTCCCTGTCACAGATACATGTATTTTATTTAGAAAAGATTTTATTCTTGGCATATACAGAAATGATGCGTTATAAATTGTGAATGTGTCCCTACTATTGACGAGGGACGCGTCTGTCTTTGTATATATGTGTAAACACATATTTGGGTATCATGTTTGCGTGCGTGCGTGCGCGAGCGAGCATAGAATGTGAGATTATTTCATTATTATGAACAATTTAATTATGTTTTAGATCCAGGACAGGTATAAAAGACATTGAGAATGAGATCTTGTGGAGGGACATTTTGGGGATGGATGTTGATGGGACATGTAGTTCATTGGGCGGGTTCTGACATGGATCCCAGCTCTGTTCTGGCAGGTTAGGTACAATAGTGATGGTTCCCTTGTGTACACATTCCCCCCTACAAGTCACAGAAGAACCCTAGAGTGCGTGTGGGAGTCTACCTTACAGGATTGTACTCAATGGACCGTGAGAGATTAAAACTAACCCATAGCTAGTTTCTACTGTCAAATGTTTAGTATCCCAACAGTTTTTGGATTGTCATTCCTCCCACAATTTAGTGGTGCTTGTCAGTTACATCATAGCTTAAACAATACTGGAAATTATGTGACATGTGAATGAGTGTGTGGGAACGAAAGTCTGAGGGAAAGAGACTTGAATGGACAATGCAGTTTACTGGTTTCCTGTCTTGGGGCTGTATTATTTTGTACCCGTTTTTTATGTTGGTTCTCTGGCCTTGCATGTCAAATGTACAGTGCGTGTCATTCCTCCGACGGCATCAACAGAGCGCCTGCAGCTCAGAGACTATCCTAAAGCACTGGGCTTGACCAGCAAGGCTGCACAGAGTAAAGTTACATGGACAAAGGCCTCGTGGTTGGGAGGACTCGGAACAGTTCGGACCCAAAAGGCCACTTGGCAGATTTTTTTTAGACCCGTTCAGCCCTGACTTGACTGTAGCTGATCATTAACTGGACCTTCTCCGGATGTGGGCCAGTCCACCATCAGACAACCTGGATTTGATTTAACCACACCCATCCCCGTGGCCTCTGCCTCTTTATGGACCTGGCAAAGAAAAGCAAAAACTGAGAAATAATTGAAGAAAAAAAAAATACTGAAACTGTTTTCATTTTTTATGGAAGATGGATTTGTTTTTATCCCCTTGTTTGTAATTTTTTTCTTAGTGCTGTAGATTTAGTTTCTCCATGTTATACTTTCATTGTCCTTTACAGCTCTGTTGGTGCGTTGACATTGCAGCTGAGCGGATTCTGTATAAAGAAAGTGGATTTAAATAAATTAAGAACTGTGTAGTGAAATATGGATCCTGATGAGCTGAATCTAAAACATTTGTCTCCTTTAACCCCTCCCTGCTCCTTTCCCCCATTCAGTCAGGATTCTGCTGTAAATAAACATGACTCTAACTGTACAGCTCCTGCCTCCATCTCTGATTTCCTACTGGGTGATGTCGCCATCATGTTATCAGGCACCGGGTCAGATCCATTGATCAGCTCACGTTGATGAGGGTTCAGCATCAGCTAGCTACTCGGGGACGAAGTCACTGAAACCATTTGAAATCCGTTCTTCCACGCAGTATCTGGGGGAAAAGTGTAATTTTCAATCAGACTCATTGTGACGAGGCCAATGTTATTGATGTTGCCTATTCATACTCTGTTATGTAGAGGTTCAAATGTGTTCATGTGCTGAAATATGAGCTAAATGCCTGCTTTTGTGTTCTTGTAAATTGGTGCTGTATTTCCAAGGTGTACCACTGGATGGTGACACAGTCCAGGCCAGATACGTGAGGCCAGTTGAAAATACTTCTCCACATTAGGCATGGTAAATTGCTCCCTCATTCACACCACATTTAAATTAAGACAAATTATGGAGGTTCCTCACAGTTTGTCCCAGTTAAGTTTTAGATGCTTTGTGCACTGCTGAAGGTGTCTGCTGTGTGCGTTTCAAAAGTCAGTACGTTCAAAGGTGTTTTGGGCTGCGCCACGTGTTTGGTAAGCATCCCGTCATGTGCAGTGGTTTGTACATCTAAGGTATATGTAGGTTTTACCCTTGTGGGACATTTGACAGCATTGGTCAGTATTGGTTAAGATTATTTTCTGCTGTTTTCCATGTTCTAAGCTAGGTCCGTTAGAGAAACTGCAGCACTTCAAAGAATTGATGGAACATTAGAATGGAGGAGCCTTTTTCGCTTCTGTGGGAAAATGGCTGCCTCTTGTGCACCAGAGATGCTGAGTCAGGGATGTATATAGAGCACAGCGTGAAAGGCCACTGGACCAAAGGGGTAATGGGTGGCAAAACTGCTGAGTCACCTCCTCTGGTCCTATTACATTTGACTATCTAAATAGGAACATCAATTTAACTTTCTGTATAAACTAATCTCCAAAAAAAATTGAATAGGATCTAAATAGGCCGTTGAATGGTGGTGAGCTGTGAGAATGAGATTTAATTACCAGAAGACATTTAATTACAGTCTCATGGCTATAACAAAGCATTGTTTGTTACTAAAACTACTACCTTGACACTGATGGATAGACCTTTTGTAGTAATTCAAAAGACCCAGAAGATATTGCGAGGTATTCTGAACCATTTGATAGAGTAGTGCTGGGGGATGGAGAACAAACACGTTGAGGGAGCAGTGGTGTTGGGAGGCAAGGGAGGGAGAAGGCCTCTGTGTGAGGAGGAGCTCCTAACATCTTTTTCAAATAAATTCTCTGATAAAACCATCATACCAGGCCGGCCCAAGAACTAGCCACACGCTCAGGAAATTGGTCAGTAATCTACCCTTCAGAAAGTAAGCTTACGTTTTACATTTGTCAAGTAGCAGACGCTTATGTACTGTGACTTAAAGCACCAATTAGGATTAAGTGCCTTGCTCAAGGGCATAGCATTCAAATGACTTTTTCAGCTCTGGGATTCAAACCACTAACCTTCTGTTTACGAGCCTGACATTACCCACTATGCTATCTGTCATTCTGGTTATCTCAGCCAAGTCATTATTATCTGCCATTAAGTCAGCCCTAGCCTGTTCTTGGTCAGCTACAGTCCTGGAGGTGTTCTGTCCATCTTACATTCAGCACAACTGATTCTAATAATTATCTGGATGAAAGACTGAATCAGGGTAGTCATAACTGGGTTTGGACAGAATTGCAGGATGGTAGAAAAACAGGGTTGGGCAGCCCTGCTTAGTAGTTTTTATAATGTGAGTTGTGGGGGAACATTTTGGGTTCATTTTTAAACTACCTTTTAAGAACTATGCCTGAAAGTTCTTTGAAGAACCATTTTCAAGTGGTTCTAAGATGAACGGTTTTCCTCACAACATGAAGGGGTTCGACAACCATTTTATATTTTGAACACCTGTAAAGAATCCTCCAGGAACCTTTTCTTTTCAGTACAGTTAAAATATCTTCATGTAGTTAGAATAATCATGTTTATTATTCAGTAAAATTACATCAGTCCTTTGTAGGCCTTAACTGCTGTACTTTAATGCCACAGTGTATAACTATTCCAGTAAACACTCAGGTAGCCTGCATGCATGTTCTGTTCATGGCCTGTGCTCACACCTATGATAGTGGTTCACCCCCCTCCTGTCTTCCAGCCTGGCATTCCAGGCTTGTTTAAATAAGGATTGCCTGCCCGGGCAAGGGTGGATTCCCCTCTGGCCCTTTGCCCTTTGACCCTAAGTGCATTCCGCATGTAAAGTGAGGAATTCCTCTGAAGTTCAGTTAATGGGGGGGAGTTTCCGTCCTTTGGACTGTGCTCTTCAGTCCCCCAATGGAGGAAAAACAATCTTAGTTTACACCGATGAACCACAGAGCCGTAGTTTGTATGTGTGAAATATCATTCCCACACAAAGACGTTCAACAATAACCCTCGTGTTTTTTAGCAAGTGAGGAATCTTAAAGAAGTAAATAAATGTTCCACGTTTAACCGTTTACTATATACTTTTAAAATGATGTTTGTCAAATCATAGTAGTGAAAGATACTTTGCTATATAGTTTTGATTTATGTAATTATTTGCACCTAAAGTATGATGTCCTTTTATTTTTCTTTCTGAACAATGGATACAATCGCAATGGAATCTATTAATATGATCAACAGTCCTTGGTTCAATTACAGTTTTATTACCTTTGGAAAATGTTAGCAACATTGTACAAACACATCTCCTTCACCAGTTGAACTAGGCCGTCATTATGAAGACACACCCCATAGCACCTGGTGAATCTGTCAAGCTTAAGAGAACATCTGAGGTGTTTTCTGGAGTACTACTGGAGACGCTGTTTAAGAAAGTGCCACCCACACACAACTGGAATGCCTGCATGGAGACGAAGGGGAGAAGGAAGCCTTCTGCGGCAGGGAGAGGGTGCACAGTGGCTGGGTGTAAGAGGTCGGGTCTACTCTGTGTGAGAAAAGATGGGGAGCACTCACACCCTACCCCCACACTAACACACACCCAAAAAAAACTATCCATTAACCTTTTTTGGTAGGGAATTATCAATGACTATCCATCACAGTTGTTTGCCTTTCTCCTGATGAGAGGGAATCTGAAAAGAGATGTGCGTTGGAAGGATGGGGGTTGGGAGAGGTTAAAGGGCAGAGGAAGAAGGGACTGGGAGGTACATTTTGGGAGGGAGTTTAGAAAAAGAAGGCAACAATATCTCCCATGTTTTAAGGGATACTCTTAGCTCCCACTAAACCTCACAGTCAACAGCTTAGAATCAAAGCATGGAAAGGGGACTTAATGGTTATTTCAGGATTCACACCGTCTAAACACCATATTGAATTAGGCTATTAATTATTGTCTTGGACTGATATTTTTTATACAAATAAATCCATTACCAATATTGATAATGTACGTCAAGATTACATTTTTATATATCAAACTGTTCATATCATATACTGGACAAAGCTAAAGTTGGGTAGGTTATTTTTGCCCATTTCCCTCTATTTGTAATCCATAAATAACTGGAATGTCTAGCCTTAGTGTCACAAAATACTTTGAAGACAGACAGCTGGCAAATATTTGCAATACAGTCTAAATTGAAGCATGAATAAGAGCATATTCAAGCAAACGTGCTTAAATTGTAACAGTCTTAATCTTAATCATATTTTTGCAACTGTTCGTTTTTTAACTTGGTCAGAAGAGTAAATTGACCAAAAAATTGATATATGAATTTAAATAACTTGTTTTGTTAAAGATTTGCATTTTAAATGTTGAAGCATTTGGGTGGATATTTAGTTTATTCATGAGGAAATAGAGAGATGGAAACCTGTCATGTTGGAATACACTTATTTCGTTATCATAAAATATAATTTATTTTTTAATCTGAAAGAAATCTCTTATTTTGAGAAGGATGTTTATTTTCAGTCAAATACAATTGCCCTTCCAAAAACACAACTACCGTAAATTCTTGAAGTTTGTGGTTTTGAGTTACACGTTTTTATAATTTATTATTCATTTATTCAACAACAAACCTCTGAAATTATAAAATATATACATTTATTATTTGTTAAATTAAAGTACTAAATAACCTTTAATAAAATGCTTTATCACATCAAGGAGTGTAAATTAAACTGCTAATGTTTTATCCTTGGTCACATGAATTAAATCAGTATACATAATGCAGTTATGTTTTAGATTTTAATAAAGAACTTAAGATGTAACAGCAGTGAGACAATAATGAAATAAATTGTTGATCTGAAAAGTTAAACAGAAAAATATCTAGAATAAAAACCAAGATTATACACCTATATCATTGATTATATCTGTGGTATTCTGACACAAATGTTATATTCATTTGTCAATTAAATTGTACTATAAATTAAATTACTCCAAACCAATTATGCACATCTTTAGTTTTAGTATATCATTATAATACAGACAATAATACTGATAATGACAGAATAACAGACAATTATGTTTTGTCATAATATGTTTTAGTATCTACATTTCTGGCTTTTAATCTTGTGTTGTTTGTGCCTCAAACTTCAACCATGTTGAGTAGCAATTAATATACAGTGCATATCACATAGTAATTTTCAAATTTCAACACAATCTTTTTGAATATTTAACTTATAAATAGGTCATAAAAAATACAAATTTCAAAGGTTTATTTATATTGAGATTAAATGTCAAATAAACCTAAACCAATTGGTTTTTTCATGCTGAATGTTTATATTAAAGTAATTACACCAATTGTAATCCTGCTAATATATTAGTATATGTACAAAGCTGTAAAGGGTTAGGCTAAGACAATAATTTCTCCTAAAGCAGGGAGAACTGTAAGTGTTCCTGAATGAATATTTACAGAGCAAAGTGTTCGATACTGTTAGACCCTCACTGGATAAACCTTCATGACGGTTTAACTCCATGGTTAAAACATGAATTGTTTTAACCATGGAGTTAAACCGTCATATGTTTTAACCATGGAGTTAAACCGTCATGAAGGTTTATCCACACACAGGATCAAACAGATAATGATGCATTTTAGATCCAATTAAGATCCCCTTAGAAATCCATTAATACAGTTCCCAAAATAAAGTTTCACAATGCTTTTCATTGCATGCCTATGGACCAGCAATCAAATGTATATAAGAGACTAGACACAGCTGTCCAGTATTGTGTCAAATGTTTGGATTCCTTTACATTAATTTAGCTTCACCTCTATTCTCTTTCATATATCTGTCTGATCTGATTCATCTACATGATTACCAATTTATCGATTATCCAAATGTTTAATGTTTTTCTATTCAAGTTCTATGTCAGTTTGTGATCTTGAACTTAACTAATACAAATCAAGAAAATCACGAGGTCTTTGGTCTGATATGGCAAAAGAAACTTACATGATATTATACCCCATGCCAAGTCATGTGCTTTAAAAACGGGAAATATAAATTAGGTATTCGGGGGCAGACTTGCGTTCAATAAACCTTTTTTGATTGGCATTCTTGAAATCCATATTTGGAGCCTTGATCAAAGTTCATGACTGTTGCGTTTTCTCTTTTTCTCAAGCATGGATTCATCAGACTATTTCTGAAGATCTAGGGAGTGGTAATAGACTAGCAGACTGATTCATTAAGAGAGATGAGAGAGACGTTTAGACAAAAATGTGTGGTGTTTAATGGCGGTGTGCTAACCAGAAGATAAAGAGCATCCCTGGCCTCTACATCTCTGTCCACTCTGTATTCACCATGCCCCGCCTTACAGCAAATATTTTTTGCCGATTGGCTGCACAATCAGATCCATTCAGAGTGGGGTGGGGAGTGAAAAGTGGGCCCTCTCCTGCTTGACAATACCATTATTTCAGCTCCCCTGGTCAGGAATGCCAGATTTCACAGCCCGCTACTCTCCTCCAGGCGTCAATCAAAGCTTTGCAAGGGTTCAGGCGCCTACTGGAACCGCCCCTACTGGTCAACTGGCCAGTTAAAACCAAACCCATTGCCCCCAAAAATGTATAGCCTGTATTCAACTAATATAAGATTTCAAAACAGTCATCACTACTGAAGACAGGTTGATCATACTATATTATACTATTTTTTCTCATTCAATTATTATGGTCTTTTTTGAGTTGCATGCGTGCCGAAATCATACAGGCATATTCAAATAACTGCTGCATGTTTCACAAAAATATAACATTTTAACATGGGATTTAATCACAAAATATCCTGTTTGTCGTGGTCTACGCTACTTTATAAACATCTTAAGTGTGGTTAAAGCTAAATCACATCCTAAAAACATGTACCTTTGAGCATTATTTTGTACACTGCCAAAACAGAATAACAAAAAAGTTTGATTTCCGATATTTGATTCAAAAATAGTATTTACCAAACAGAAAATGTCTTATTCTTCAAGTTGATTTGGGTTGATTTATTCTCTTGGTATTAAATATGGTATAATGTTAATCCAAAAAAGAAGACAATGTTTTGTTTATACTAGAACTTCCCCATATGACTCTTATATAATATAATATCTTAATTGGACCCTTATATAATATAATCTCATCTAATATGTCTGCTGCTTAGTAGGGTGTATGTCACAGCCTAGTTTGGCAGCACAAAGAAAAGTTGGACTGTGTGAATGTGACAGGAGGTACAAATGCTAATGTTATTTAAGATTCAGAACTTGAAGTTAGCATGACTACATAACAAACTCTATAACATCTTAACTAAGCTTGCAGTACATGGATAGCCAACAAACCGGTCACTGACTAGCTAGCAGGCTGGCTAGCTAGCCCTACCTGGTTACTGACTATAGTAATGCCAGCTAGTAATAGCTTGTGGAAGTCAGTCCCTCAACAAGATGAAGCTTGTGGAAGTCAATGTGCAACAAGATGAGGCTTACCAACTAGTGACGCCAAACAACTTTCTGTTTCACATTGTCCTATTATAAAACTCTTCTGGCAGGTTTCACAGACATTGTCTTGGACTGCTAAACTCCATTGAGTTTGATTTGGAAAACTCTACTGAGCTTGATATTTCAGTCCTAGACTAGGCTTAATGTGTGTTTTCAATACCGGCCCTTAAACATTTATCAATTATGATTATATTAATGAGCATAATATGCATACACTAACTGATCAACGGTGTCTCTTGAACCATTCAAGCTTGAGAAATCAAATTCCCTACAATAGTTAATTTTAAATTATACACAAATTATTCATGTTACTTGACTGTCTGGTCATTTTTGAGGTGCAGAAATGTTACTGCTGGCAATTCAAGTCTTTGAAACTGGTGGTAGCTGATGTTACCATTTGGGGTAACTAGCTAGATTTTAGTGTCATTCAAGTACACCATATTACATAGCACGAGTGATATAAATGTAATGACAGAATATCATAGTCCTAGGTTTCGGTCTTGTAGGAATTATCATTGTCCAGCATGAGTTGCCATACCCTAAAGAAATTGTCATAGTTGTGCAGGATTTTCTAAATTTTATCAATGCTTTAGTGTTCCTACAGGACACCTACACAATTCCTTCATAAAGTATACAATTCCTGCAGGATTCTGTATGACTGTTTTGTAAGGGTTTAGTTACACATACCAACCCGGTTTGGAATTCTTACACCTTGAATTTACATTTTTATCTCCCCATCCCCGTCACAGTGGTCGCCAATTGCACCACCCTCATTTGGAGTCTGGGCTAATTAGCAAGTAGGATTTGAATCCTAGTCATGCAATGACGCAGCTCTGAGGCGGCAACTTTACCACTGCACCGTTCAGGTGCCCTCAATAGACATTTAAAAAATTTTGACATTGGGAAGTCCAAAACATGTAAAACAACATTTATTTGGATTCATTAGCTTCAACATTTTAAATGTTAGTAAGCTTTCAACAGCAGGTATCTCTGGTCAGGAAGCTTAACCTCAACTAACAAGTTGAGTGACTCAATTTCCCAAGTTATTAGAAGCCTGCACTATAATTAAACTAGGCTGTAAACCCACAACCTACCAATCTTTATAAATATTCTAAGACAAGCTTATGAATATTTTGAGGAAATGTGCACTTCCTGGCATGAACAAAACAAAAATCAAAAAGTGGACCTGTTTTTGCTTTTTCTTTACTGTTAATCCATCTCCAATTTTAACAGAAGTTAGAATTAAGTCTATTTTTGTTTCAAATTCAGAAAGGGAAAACAAAATAATTGCTCTTGTCTGTTTGGCCAATATTAGTTTTGAATCTGAAATTAAATATCGTATATAAAATATTAAAGAAATAACCTTTATTTATTCAATTTTTCCATTGCACAAAACAATCCACTGACCAATGACCAAAAGGTACCCGGACCCTGAAGCTAGTCTTTGTGGTGCTTAAATTATTGTAGGCAAATAACAACCACCAGCATAATCATAATCATTATGGTCTAATCCTGTTACAGGCCTAATCCCTTTAAAGACGCGTGTGACTTGCTATGGAAGAAGTAGATATATAGCATACTGAAAAGTAATGGTGATGAGAAATTTGTGAATGGGAGATAGTTAATCATGCATTCGGTATAGGCTGTGGCGCTCCTTGTATGTGACCAATCCTGGAACCGATAAAAACGTCGAACACCCCGAAAATAAACCAATGGCTTATCATATGGCAAAGACTAGCGCAAGAAGAAGCCAATCAGTAGAAGGCATGCAAACGAGGAATTTGCTCCGGCAGGCTCTGAATGTCAAGTAGTCAAAGATGGAGTCTGGATCTCGGAGGCCGTGCGGTTGTGCATGAAAGATTTGATATTTTATCTACAAGCGCGAGGGAAAGAGCTTTCTACTAACGCATGTGGAAATGACGGGGTGAAACCAAAATGTATTGGACATATATGTGTTGTTCATAGTGGGGCTTGTCCCTATTTTTCCGTCAACTTTTCCTTCTTTTCCTTTTTTGTCTAACGGATTGATTGTCCCTCCCTTGGCTAGGTAGCATACCATTCATGAATTTGGGGGTCCTCTGTGTGAGTAGCATTGGGCGGAAATGGCGGGAGCTCAGGGCGAAACTGGCAAGTTGGGAAGGGTGGATGTGGAAGTCATCAAAGGGTATTTAAAATAATTAGGCGAAGATAAGACATCAAGAAGGGCTTGTCATTTTCATGCGCATCAGGACTTTAAAGACTGGGGAAGGAAGACCTCCCTCTCTACAAGATTCTACCAATTCGTGCTTTCCTAATGCTGGATTAAGCAGGAAATTTTGAATTATAGTCCTAAATCGATGCATCAAGTAAAATTGTCTGATAAGAATTGCAATGGACATTGTCGACCATGGATTGTGCTTAAGAATCACACAGTAGGCTACAATGTAACAAGTCATCTGCGTGGTAGTGAAAGAGGTGGCACGTTTTGTTTGCAGATTGTATCCGTTCCTGCTATAATGATAATTATCTTTTTATATTGAAGTCGAAAGCTCAAGGAAAACAAAGGTTCGTTGATAAGTTTGTGCTCTCTCTGTTGATGTTAAAATATAAATATGTAAATTATGTAATTGTAATGCATGGAAACGATTGGGGTGCACTAGCCTAATTGAAATTAGGTTAGGACACTTTCTCTAGGTTTTATGTATTTATATTGCTATAAAGAAGCCTAAGAACATGTGCGTTTTATGACATGGCTTAATGTACTGATATTAACTAGCAGTTGTAGATAAGTTTGATGAGTGTAGAGATTACTATGTACAAAACTTTTTCGCTTGAATGGTCGACAAATGATAGGCTTCAATATTTTTTGTACGTTTAAAACAAAATATAGGCATAATAAATTATTACTTTTAAGGTAAGATTTTAGACACTAAACACAAAAGTGGAAAAAATTATAAATTTGCCTGATTAAGTTTGAACCATGATTTTAAGAGTACAAAGTCTAAATGAAAATGTTGCACAGTAACAAAATGTCCCCCTATTCTCAGAATTAGAATACATTTCATTAGAATTAGTAATGATTCTGGGAAAACCCCTCTTCTCTCAGTTGAATGTGAGGAAAAACATTCCTTTTTATGATGCCTATAAAAAGTATATTGGCATTACTCAACCTTTAGAAAATAATCAGGTGATTGAAAATGTTGTGTATGTTTTAAAATAAAGGGAAATCAATAAAATTCTTAACATCTTAGGACTATGTGGTAAAAAAAAAGATTTCAGTTTCTATATTCAGGAATTAAATAGCCAAGTAGCCTACTTTCTGAGATTTCTCAGCAAAGTGCATGTTTTTATTCTGAGTGATCTGTAGAAATTAGTTCCTGACAACTTCAGTTATTTTTCTTTCTCCGCATGTTACATTTCTTAAACGACTTTGTGTTAACAATAACAATTGTATATTTTCAAATCAACATTATTATGGAGTAGCAACCTAATCTTGTATCTGAACTTGGTCCTTGAATCTAACAAATCAGAGTTGATCACCCATTGCTTGATTGACAGTCTCATGGTGGAACAGGCGGATTGGAGTAAGAAGGACAGCTATCTTCAGATGAGGCTGATGGTGTCCATGTTGTCGTCCATTGCCCTTTTTCTGTTGTACTACTGGGCATTGAGATGAGCAGTGCAATATTAAAAGGGCATTGGCTGATGAAACGGAGACCCACACCTCCCTCTATTGCCTTAACCTATCACCCCTCGGTGAGTTAACAGGCCATAAATATGAGGCCTACACATGTGCATGTGGGGTGTTTGTGTGGCTATTTGGCTCCTTAATAACCTCTATACAATTATTCAACTTGTTCTGTTCTTTGTGTTTCTGAAGTTAAATATGTGGAGCATTGTCAGTAGAGTTTATGTCAGCTTTGTCTATTAGTCGATTTAATTGTGCCCACATAAAATGCATAATTTAACAGTATTTTGCAGCCATGATTGTGTTACCTCCAGTGTAAAGGTGTAAAAAATAATGGTTAGTCTAACCTCCCAAGTAATGTCCAAACTATTGATGGGAAAAGTGTGTTACACACAGCGGCTTACATTAAAGTGTTTAGCTTTAGATGGTTCTCTTCTATTGGCAATAGAAAATGGCTGTACCCATGTGAACATGCTGACACCTGCTGAGGTCAGCTGCTTTGACAATGTTGCACTACTGTACCATCCATTCTAGCAGTGCAATAGTATTGTCATAGCATTTGGCCTCAGCTCTATCTGAATTCATGTTAAGGGTATGGTGGGATGGACGGGGTTAGTTGTATTTCTTTCATTGTCTCTTTCAGAAGTATCAGATAACATTCATAAATCAATAGTAGTGACCTCTTGTGAGCTATAGACATGTGGCTAGGGTATGCTTTTCCTAGAAGAGGATAATCTAAAAGTAGCCCATAAAAGCACTGTAAAATGTTTTTAAAAGCTCACTCCAGTATCCTAACTTAATTAGAGTGTGTATAGTGGTAAATACCACATCCATCCAACAGCTGTATACATTACTCTTACAAACAATATAAATATAGCCAAAGGCAAGACACTGGACACATTTGTTTTCTAAAACAGCTGTCCTTTTAAAAATAGCTCATAAATGGTAAAATGTTTGTGTCTTTAGATGGTTTAGAAAGCAGTTTACAGAATGTTATTGAGCCCCCAAGTGTAAGGTCTCCCAAAGTAAATAAGAAATGTCTTCAAGTAGAGTTGATCTTGGTCTGTTTTGAGCATCCTCTGTAGTGGGGCAGGTCAGAGGGGGAGGGGAGTGTTTTGGAGGAATGCAGGGAGGCAGGTCCAGTTCTGTGTATGGTGGTGGTGATGGGGGATGGGATATGGTGAGATGGGATGGGGGTTTAGGGGGCGCTCCTGTGTGTAGCCTCATCTGGGAGCCCTTCAAAGCATCAGACTGCTGGGGAAGTTGGTTGGGACATCTTCAAATGTATTGTTTTGCTTCAAATCACTATGAACCTAGGTTGGTTTTTGACTCATGACTAAATCAAATTAATGTTTAAGCCAACAGTTAAATGCCAAAAACCGTTCCCTCCCAAAAATGTCTTAGCTAGACAAAGAAAACCGTTTTAGTGTGGGAGATCTCAAGCCAAAGCACCTTGATCAGTGATACACAATGTTGGTCCACTGCTGTTATTTTATTAACTGCAGTAGGGGCTCAGTCCTAATAATACTGTGGGTTTATTCCTGTTCTGTTACTGATGTGATGTTACTGACAATAATTTGTCAGGCTTTGTCAATTGTTAAAGAATTTCAATTAAAAAGTAACTCTGTTTGCTTTAGGGAGGGACGAGATATTTTACAGTAATTTATTTCCATCCATACTGAAGTGAGTATTATTAAGGTGAAGTAGAGCTATCTTAGCCACTTGACTGTGTGAATTTCTCCCAGAGTAAAGAATGTGACTTGTTGAGGCTTGCTTGCAATGCTTTCTGGGAAATCCTGGAATGCGTGGAATGGGGGACGGTGGTGTGTCTGCAGTCATATCTGACTGGGTAGAGCACTCAGTGTCTACACTGAATCCAACAGGTCAATGCTTTGGCGCACCACTTATGTGGCTCAGGCAAGCCCCATTACTCCCAGTTTACAGCAAAGGAAAGGTAAATGAGTTAATTAGCTAGTCATACCGATTCATAGGCTGTGTTAGACACAGTGTAGGCCTACTCATTTTGACTAACAAGAAGCAGATGTTTGAGTTTAATGTTAAAATTATGTTTTTGAGTGAGTGCACGCAATGTGTCAAGTAAATAAAAAGGTTTTCATCAGTTTTGTGTTGGTCTGCTCTGTTGGAATGAATGAGGTGGCATAGACAGTATGTTTTTAACAAAATAAGATTAAAAAAGATAAAAATTATGACATTAACTTTTTTTATAGAGTTTTTAAATGTTTCCCTTTTTCATTTTGTCTTTATATCACACATGGAGAGTTATTCTTTCATACATTGCATTGAAATAATGCCTCTACATTAAATTCTTTTGATTCAACATTAAAATTGGTCTTCACTGCATAGTTCAAGAATGATTTTAAGAATAATTGTATTTGATCTATTTATAGATCTACTTGGTAAAGGCCACGTTCCCTTTAAGTGTGTGTTTTTGTCTTGAAAACTAATTACATGCAATTAAATATTGTGGGGCTATAGTTAAGTTAAAGTTAAGTCTAACTGAAACGATTTTCTATTCTATAGAAAGGGCCCTGGAATAATGAGGAACAATCAGGAACACGCCTCCGTGTTCCCGAACGTGACTCAGCCTGAACAGTTTTGGGGTTACCTTCTGCAGTGAAAAGTAATACATATACTTTCTACCGGAAAAGACCAATTAGACTTAGGTTAGAAAATAATGAGATGTGTTTAATATCAAAGCCTTTATATTTTTTAACCATTTAAATGTTTACCAAATAAAATAACTCAAAACTGCTGGAAAGTAATAATAATATATAATTGCTATATTAGCAAATATAATAGACTTATGGTCAGATTTGAAGCTAATGTGTTGAAATTGCTAAGGGTCTGTGTTAAGAAAAAAAAATCCTTAAGAAAAATTCTTTTAACCACAAATGCAGTTAACCTAATCAGATGTTACGCTATTTAAATGTCAACGATATAACGAGACAACGAAAAAACATACATTGTATCACAGGCTTGCACCTCAACATGAAGATGGCCTATGCCTATTATAACATTACTATTCTTGATATTCGATTAATTCTATTTTAGTATTAAACACAATTGACAAGTGTTTTTGATGTTAAAGAGGTTAAAATCTCTGTTACTGTATATGTAGATAAAACAAATAAGGCTATGAGCCTCAGTGTTATAGGTTAAATCGTGATAATAAAAGTTAAAACTCACCCATAAGTTTGCTTACAGTGGGCTGCAAGTGTTTTGCACAGAATAGCAATCTGATGCCATCCAGTGGGCAAAGGGCGCAAGTGCACTCCAAGAGCCCTATTTGTTGGTCTCAATGTGGAAATGACAGGGTAATTTGGTTTCAACATTTTAGGAAGGATCCATTTTGGACTTTTATCGTATTTAATACATCTTTGATAAACAACTAATTAGAAAGGCAAGGGTAGGCTTCTAAATATAATATGGGGTTCTTTGAAGACAAGACAAGAGAAAGAATGATAAAGTTTTGTCACTTATTCATGTCATCATTTACATAAATCCACTGAGCTTTGGTCATGTAATAAACACTCCATATGCATGCCTACATCCTTATTGAACATTGGCTGTATCAGCCAGCCTGCATAAAAATTCACTACGAAAACTTGATATTTCAGAAATAGGCGATGTGCTTGTTTCGGTTTACATGCTCAAAAGTTAATTCACATTTACGCAGAAATCAAATTGTATAAATGCATAAAAGTAATGGCATTGTATAAATGCTTGTAAGTAATGTAGCCAAATAGATAGACACAAATAAAAATAAATAAATAAAAACAAATATAACAATAACTTTCAAATCTGCATCTATTAGCTCAGAGATATTGGGGGAAATCCTTTAACCTTCTACTGCTAGTTTGATGGTTGTAGCCTTCAGTTGTCTCGTTGACAATCAAACAGATTAGTAAACGTTTTTCAATTAAAACATAGCATTTCTCTAGTATAGGCTACTAATTGCAATGAATGATGTAAATCATTTTCGGTTTCTTGTCACATCTCCAGTGTCCAAGTGGTATTTTCCCCTGCTTGATACAATGCACATGTTGGATAAATGCGGGGCTGATAGATGGAAGACACGTTATTTAACGGTCTTCCAGCAGGTGGCGCTATACATCGTCTTATACATTTTGTAGTCAATTGGCAGTAAAAAATAAGAAACACACAACCACTAATTGGTAGACCTGGAAAAACATGTCAAAACAGAATAACTGTTTTGGTAAACACATCCTTACGTCTCTTTTAGATCCTGTGTGTCACCTTTTTCAATTGTGTTCTGCAAGAAAAAAGGTTATACATCATTTTAAAATCAAGGTGGACTTTAGAATATAGAGACAACACCTATTTACTTTTCATGAAAGACTTCTGACACACTGTTTCAGTCACACTGTTTATAAAACAGAAAACAACAACATTTGTAAATAATTGTATAGGTCGAAGTGTCAAACCTTGGATTCAGCCATCCTACGGACCTGATCCAGAGCAAAGAAGTCAGATGTGGTGATGTCAATGGAGTGATGATCCGCAGTCTCGTGGGGCATCTGGACAGAATCGGGGGCAGAATTTTTTTTTTAGCATGAGATTTTGTGCAAAAGTGGATGCACGTCCCTGTTATTATCTCACAGCTATCTGAGGTGGGACTCACCAAGGTAGGGGTGGCCCTGAACAGGTAACTGAACGGGTAGTGAAGCAGGTTGATGCAGGTTGAAGAGTATAGGTCAGCGTAACGCATGAGCTGGCTGGCAAACAGAGTCTGTCTGGAGCCACTTCGTAGCAGGCTGCCCATCTTTCCATAGGACAGATCCATTCTATAGGTCACCATCTGTCAGACACATGGCCAGGCAGTCCAAATTAGCAGCAAAACTAGAAATTGACCTCATTGAATCATTTAAATGACACGATGCATGGGAAAGATGAAAAAACAAATAGCATTTCTCAGGGAGGGATCATAAGTCAGTGGGCATAGTTGACCTTCATCCTGGTCTGGATGCCACAGATTTCTGGGCATTCTGGAGAACTACTGTCCAGGTGCCTGAAGAGAGATTGCCAGTCATGTTGATTAACATCAAACAGTTTAGAAACGTAATAATAGAAACGTGTCACCCAGAGAAGAGAAGAAAGACCAACTCACGTGTACAACTCAGCTAAAAACACATCAAGACGCTTCAGCTCCTCAAAGAGATCTTGAAAAAAAAGAGAGATGAACAAAACAGTGGACGCTACATCTAGGTTACATTACTTAACAAGGTACGTAGCCTTGTGAAGTCAGGGTGTGGTATGTGAATGGTCAGTGTTAGGGTCTCTGTGAGGTTTCATACTTTATCTCATGTCTTTCCACACATTTCCCAAACCACATTCATACTTACATCTCATGTCTTTCCACACCAGTAGTTCCCTGGACAACTCTGGCACCACCATGAAGGTCTTCCATCCTTGCCTCTTCTTAGACTTAAGGATGTCTCCAAAGATGTGGTCTCCCACATAGAGAATGTCCTTCCCCTTCACATCCAGTAGGTCACACACAACGTCTGAGGAACCTGCAAGATTTCGAATTTTAAGGAGATGTGACGTCCACTGATACTGAGATGGCTCACGGTTCCTCTACCATCTTAGCACAAACTTTTTTGCTTTCTCCAGTCTTCCCATGTTCCCCTCTATCCCTTTTCCTAGAATGTAGTGATATGAAAACATTCTTACCGCCAGAGTAGACAGTTCCATGCTGGAGATCTCCTGTGTATGTTCCAATGCGTAGCTTCCCTGTGTTCTATGGTGGACAGATTACAACAATCTATTGTTTGGTGTGGATACATTTTTTTCTATCAATACCATGAGATCCTTACCGTGTCCACCTGTCTCAACACAGTTCCCTCAGCGAAAAATAGTGGCTTCCTTGTATCCACAACGACCAGGTCAAAGAATGCACGCCACTGTGTCTTTGGGTTCTTAAAAATAAAAAAAAATAATATAAATTTAATTAGAATTCATTTTAATTTACTCCCCAAAACATTTTGTTTCTTTTTAAACTGGAGACAGCTAGATACTGTACCTTGGTACCAGGTGGAGCTTCAAGAAGGTATTTCATGATAGCCTAGGGAGAAGACCAGACACATTAATAGTATGTAAATGTGCACTGACAGAATAGATATCATGTATCATGTAACCTTACTAACTGACCTCTGTGTAGGTGTAGTCACTATTGGTCGCCAGGAAAACTTTGGCCACTTGCTTAATGCGAGTCAGGAGAACTGGCAAATTTGGCTGTTGAGAAGGTAGAGGACAGAAAAACGTTAGGTCATTTCAGAGACTTCGTTTAAAGTAATTAATTCCTTAAAGTATCATTTAATAAACTTACATAAATGTATTCAGTTTAATAAACACCAAATATTTACAAAGCACTCTGACAGTAACGTATTTCCCCAAAAAGGCCAAGTATTCTTCACTCACATCCCTAATGACATATTTATCCAGATTCTTCAGTGTTCTTTCCTTCAGACTGCCCTATGTGTAAAAACGTAGGGAGTCAGTGCTTACACAAAGACATACATTTTTCATTTTGTGAGTGTGTCTTAATAAGGTGTATGTGTAATGCTAACCGACTCATGAACGTAGTCCATTGCGTCTCGAACATCCTGGAACATGCTTCTGAAGGACGTGAACAAGTCACCATATTTGTAACCTTTCTGGCAGCTGTAAAAAACACAGAAAATCTTCAGTAAAATTCACTTACTTCAAATGATAAAACTACAGTCGCATTATTCACTTATTTCAAATGCCAAGATATTCTTCCAGCTGAAGACGAAAAGCCAAGGCAACAAGAAGCAGAAGCAAGAACAGATTCACTAACTTCACGTATCTGCTGCAACCGGTGAAGAGGTCCACAAGGCAGCCATACAGATATGTCTCTGTGTGAAGAGCAGGATGGGAGGGGGGCATTACTTTACTGTCTTCAGCGTGAGATTGAACAGAAATGCACAAAATAACACTTGCTGCTACCTGAGAGGTTGAAAAGAGTGTTGAGGATGTAGAAGCGGTCTGTGTCGCCTTTCTGAATGAAGTTGTTGGGGTAGTATTCCTGGATCTTTTCCCTGTAGAGAAGGAAAGTATGCATACTAGTAACAAGATAAAAGAGCAACCAAGGATGCATGAAAAGTCATGTAACATGGCAAGGACACACAAAGACGTAACATGGCAAGGACACACAAAGACATGTAACATGGCAAGGACATGCGACATCCTGTCTAATGACACCAAACAACTTTCATTGGAGTTATTGGATTTCCAGATGATGAGTCATTCTAAGAAAACCCATTGTATGTAGTAGAGGGAAAACACAAGTAAACAAAGCATTTTACTCAACAAATCCAGAAAAATGTATGGCAAGGGTGTTTTCTCCACTAAGACAGCTATCCGTTAACCCACATATTTTATTTACCACTACATCACTGATAACAAGACATCAGAGAACTGTCAAAAACAGCCATCACAAACTTCTAACTCAGCAACCATTAGATTAAAATCATTGGAAGTGATCATGAAACATGGAAATGTTTTATTTTATTGTTAACTAACGGATGCTAAAGTTAGCTAAAGTTGGTGATGTCTTTTTAAAGAAAACTCAGAAATGTATTACACTTTCTCTCACCCCATTGACTACTTTTATGGTGAGGAACCATCTAATTTGAAATTGTCAAGTTGTGAAATCCTTAATTAACAAAGCAGCATGATCAATTATTCTCTTTGAGTCTTTTGGCTGTGTTGCAACATCATTAGAAAATACCAACATTTACAATTCTGTCAACTGCAGCTTTGGCAGGTGTGTTGACGTTCTAGCTGGAAGTGGAGATAGAAACATCCACAGACCTTTTCCACTGAAGCGACATTACAGTCTGCCAAACTGTAAGTGTATGAGGCAGGGGAGACTGAGGGGATTTGAACTGGAGCCTCTCTATAGCTTAGCTACTGGTAGGAAATCCTAAAGGCATCTAAAGCTTGATTTATTAAAGTAGGATGGGCAGGCCCAAGGTAAGTACAACCCAGTTTCCAAAAAAGTTGGGACGCTGCGTAAAATGCAAATACAAACGGAATGCAATGATGTGCAAAAAATTTAATCCCTATATTTAATTGAAAATAGTACAATGACAACATATAAAATGTTGAACCAAATGTTTCAAATTTAAAAGTGGGCATATATTTTTCAAGGAACAATAAAATGTTTCAGTTTCAACATTTGATATGTTGTCTTTGTACTATTTTCTATTGAATAGAGGGTTCAAATCATTTACACATTATTGCATTCTGTTTTTATTTCCGTTTTACACAGGGTCACAATTTTTTTGGAAACGGGGTTGTTTAATCAACAAAGTCTTGAATCTTTTATGAAAAATTAAATATAAAAAAGATACACATAGCCCTACATAAAACTCATATACATACATATAACCCAAGATTAAATCAAAAGGACCTTAAGCAATCAGTAATTACACATACGCAAACGCAGATATAGACAATCTCAAATCCCACGGCACCAGGTGCTGGATATAAATATACTTTATTTTTGCATCCATTAATGTTTGGAAAAAAATGGATATCATTCAATCACACCGTGTGATGTATGAGGTTGGCTTTGAAACATTTTGAGGGATATTTTGGAGTCAATTTTCAGTCTTCTGTAAAACAACAAGGGAAAGGGGGACTGTTAAATCTTGTAGGCTGAATATAACTTTAGAATATTGACAGATGCTCACAGTTAGATGTGACCATAGTGTGAATCAAGCAACCTTGGCCTCTAATATCCTCTGATCTGTTGTGGGGCAGCCTAACTGTCTATACAAAACTTGTGGTATATTTCCCATATACCGCAAAACTGCCTAATTGCTATTTTAATAAGAACAGTAAAAATAACGTTTCTGTCATACCCATGGTATATGGTCTCATATATCATGGCTTTTAGCCAATAGTTGTCCCTATGGTTCTCTGTGACGGTGTCCTTCTGATGTTTGACAGAAGACCTTTTGGCCTGCTGACCCACTGACTGGACATGGCCAATCATTGCCTGTTTCATTCCCCTGTTCCCTTGCTTATGTTTGCAAAGTGATTGTGCAGATGTGCTTTCAGTAAAAGTGTGGACTCTGTTACATCCTGTACCGAATGCCAAACACTACCACAACACAAGTCATGGCCACACAGATACACACAATTGTATTTCCTTTGACGCATTGCTTACTTTTTTAGAAAGGTGAATCCATGAGTGCACAGCAGAATGTTTCCATTGGAGTCCACCTTTAGCAAGTTACCAAACATTGTGTCAAACACCAGGCCACTGGGACAGGAAGAGAGATTGGGATGAACAGAGGGAGAACAGGGAGAGAGAAATGGACAGGGAGAGAGAAATAGTTATGCAGAGAGAGAAATGGACGGCAGAGGGCAAGATGATGAAATCATTTATATATGTGGGTGCTCTTGATAGTATCACCAGGTTACTTTTTATTTCTCCTCTATTTTGACCGATCTTGTCGTTTTGCGGCTACCAGGCATATGGGGAAACTATCTCTGCAGTAGGTCTATTTGTACTGATGGAATGATAAAATGTCAAATGTTTCTCAAGCTTAGCTACCCTCTGGACCAAGGACAAATAAAACAGACAGCACAGAGAAATACATGTCTTAAAAAAACATGGTTAGGTGAGTGTTTTTTCAATAAATCTAACGCATGCCAATGAATGTATAAAATGTACTTTGTTAATACCGGGTCATGTTACTATCAGATGTAATGTGTAAACAGTATGTGAATGGGTGTGAGATGAACAGGGAGAGAGAACTGACCGTGTGGGGAAGGTGGGGTCATAGCTGTAACGTAGCAGCTCATGGGGATAACCTATAGACACCAGCCTGTCTCTGAGAAGCTCAAAGCCCAGGCTCTCATAGTCAGGAGACTTGTAAGCTATATACACAGGACACATTGAACAGTAATGCATGAATCAGCGAACATTTAACAATGTTTTCATACTCACAACCTTTTCAAAACAGTTCTGATTACACACTTTAAATTTACGATACATTTTCATATTTACAATCAGTATTTCTCGGCTCTCCACTCCACAACGCACAAGCACATCAGTAAGGCTATTTTAAGGGTCCATTTAAAACCATGCATGAAGTTGTATCAGTCAATTACTAGTGATTAATCCCCAATTCATAAAACATTTACTAATTACTAGTACAGACGTTTTTTCAGCACTTAGTGGCTGCAATTCATGCTTTATAAATATGTTATAAATGCTTTAAATGACCGGTTTAATTTCTCAAAAAGACATCACGGCTGTACCCAAGAAAGGTATTAGCATGCAACAAAGGATGTTTAACGAAACAACTATTAATAACTAGCTAATTAAGATTTACATTATGTTTGAATACTGAGTCATAATGAGCAACTGTTTATAAATGACTTTATAACTGTTTGTAATTACTTTATAAATTACTTATAAACAGTTTATAAATACATTCTAAGTAGTTGATTAAAGAAAATCAAAAGGCACATATTGTATTTGTTGGAAGGTCTACTGGGTCTGTTAACTCACCTGCCAGAGTGTAGTCCATATCAAAGCCATAGCATTTGATGTTCTCCAAAGTTACACTCCTATTAACAAACACCCTGTAATCAAAGGAAAACAGGACAGTTGGCATATCTGACATGATCTGCTACACCCATTGGGGTGAGACTTCGGCAGTTTATGAATACTGAATGACGTGAACAGGGCTCTAGATCTGATCAGTTGTCTAAGACCAGACCCTACAATGGTAACACTCATTGAAAAAGTTCACAGAACATGTCTCAAATGGTTACATTTATTTTTTTGTTTAATTAAAGCACACATTATTTGTACTCAAAACAAAATTACAGCCGTCAAATAAATCAGTAGCATTCAATCAATTGCTAAAGTTGTATAATTCTTGAAAGCCATAAATTCTATTATTTCTTAATATACCTTGGAATATGCCTTGGAAATTGATCATCCTGAGAAAATCAGGAAGGCCAAGTTGCCATAAGCTTTACTGAATATAATCTATGGAACCAACCAAGAATATCTTCTGCCGCAAATTATGTCAAATCAGCTGGTTACGTCATAGTGGGCTCTGTATCCTACATTCGGTCACGTCATTACAGTCCTACTCTTATCAGTTCAATAGCACATGCATTTAATCTAGTCAATATGGACCATCAAGTCCATGAAGCTAGAGCTAAGTTATGAAATGTGAAGTCTTTTTTTAATGGCAGCAATATTATTGGCAAGGATTTATTGAGACTTGGCACTGCTTCTTTTTTAATGACGTAGTCATGTTCCATGATGAACGTTTCATGATTCAACTTTTAGGGTTTACTGTGACCAAATAATGCACTGTAGCAGAAATGTGATGGCATAGTGCAAAACAAACAAAAGCCACAAAGAGACAGAATGGGCAAATTATGAAATAAATAGAAGTCACTCTGTATTGAGATGTGAAGTCCATTCCAGTTCCCTAACATTATACAGCTCTGGAAAAAATTAAGAGACCACTGCACCTTTTTCTTTCCTTTCCAAAAAGGCTGAAAAGGAAAGTTTTGAGTTGAAAACAAATTGAAAGTTTTCAATTTGCAGTGGTCTCTTAATTTTAATCCTTCTGTTCCTCACTCATAACCTTCCTTTTCAACTTTTTTGGAAAGGAGAGAAAAAGGTGCAGTGGTCTCTTAATTTTTTCTGGAGCTGTATAGCAATTACCCCAAGTATCATTCAACCAGGGTTGCAACAGTCATGGAATTTTAGATGACAATCATCACAAATATAACCATTAAAAAAGATTTACTATTAGTTTTCCATGTAACTATGACTAAGAACACTTTGCTCTTTTCAGCAAAATTCTGGAAGCAATTTGGGTTAAATGCCTTACAGAACAGCTTAACTTTATAAAGGGTCCTCAGAAGCATACTCATTAATGGTAATTAGGTTATTGTTTTTCATGATGAGACTACATAACAGAGCGATTCATGGACATATGGAAATTGTGCCAGCCCTATGTGCAAATAGCTAAAGAGAGATTCTGTATTAATTCAGGACTGTGATCAGTCAGTCATGACAGGTTGACAAGGTAACCACAAAGAGGTTTCCTGTGTTTAGGTGACATACTCTATCCTGAACAAGGGTGCTGAATGATCTCTCTGGTTTTAAGTACACTTGGAACTGTGATCACGTCACTAAACACGTTTCAATCTACAGTTTTACTTGAGTAAAGTCATGTCGCATAAAAACGATAATCGAATTTGGTCTAACCCAGTTCTGTTGTGTTCCTACTGTCATTCAGGTTCACAGTTTATTACGCTCAAGTTTAAATTAATTATAATGAACTTCACAGAAACTGCACGGCTCGGGGATAAACACGATGTGGCTCAGATTAGTCAGTCGAAGGTCTTATTCAATTGACATGATGATTGAGGAGTGGCTGCTATTTAACAAATAGAAACAATATTGCCTCGATAATCATAGCCTGTAGACTAGGTTAGCCTAACCGATCTGTATGCAAGTTGACTACCTTGCAATAGCAAGGACCAGATTTGACACATTTGCTATTTAATTAACAGTTTTGTGGTGGGGAAAAAAACGAAATGTGGTATTGAAAATGCGACGAAAATGCAAACTATAGATGTTTATTCGGTACTCAAAAAAATATAAAGAAATATATTTTTCTGTTAATTCACGCTGTGAATAACAGAAAAAAGTAAGGCAAGCTAGGCAAGTTGGAAACATATTCCATATTTTTTTTAAAATGCGAATATTTTCTATATATATGTAATTCAGAATGCTCACATTAAAATGTGTCACTAGACGGATATAGTGAATGTAACCTATTGGCTGTAATTGAGTAAAGAATGTGACCGACTCTACTGGACATGGAACTGGACATCGAATATCTAAGTTTCTCTAAGTGTGATGTAGCCTAGGCAACAGCTCGAGAAATCTAATATCAACACTCAGACATGCTGTTATACCACCACTGCCACACAATTCGCAAGGTTAGAAGATCGGATAAGCACACATATGTAAGATGCATTTTAATAATGTTGCAATTTACACAGCAGGCTTTCTTCATGTTCCAATCTGAGGACATGACACGACTTTACGCACATCAGGATAGTAACCATTAGCTTTGTTAGCTTACTTTATTCATACTTACAGAAGTACGCCGTTTTTGTCAACTGGTGTAGGAATAGGCCAACTATAGCCTATGCTATAATTCTCACACATTTGAGTATAAAACAGTATGCTGCATCAAATAACTCACTTGTGCTGATGGTCCTTGCTTTTCACCAAAGACACATCAGGCGAAACGCTCGGGTCTGTATCCGATTTAGTTGGTTGACCTCTCGCACTCCAAATCGGATCCTCCATAGCTCACGTTGCTACAGCCTCTGGAGAGGCTATCCAGATCAGATCCCACAACACTCCCCAGCACTAGCTGTCATCTCACACATGGCCTAGCTTACTAACCGAAGCATTTAAAGATGCAACATACGCATATGTGCGTGTAAGGGCTTCCTTACACGCTAGTAAACAACCACTCCCATTTAACAACGTAGTTTGTTAGTTAAAAAGTGGGTGCGGACTCTAAGGGCCTCCTATAATGTACATGAATTGGTCACACGCACGCTGGACTTGAAGCTGCCTTTAAAACATGATAACGTTATCAGACGCGTACACATGCAGAGGGAACCGTGGGTTTATCTCGAGGTGGCAAATAGCACTTTCTGGGATTCGAACAAGGCCGAGCAATTGCAAAAAATATAAAATAAGATACAATTAAACTGCTAGTTGTACGTTAGGCTATAGATTATATCGATATAAATGTCCACCTTAATTTAGTTTTCCATTTTGATGATAATCATATAAACCATATTAACTAAAAAAAAACTCAACATCCTATATGAGTGTTATAAATCAGACAGATATATACAGCTCCGGAAAAAATTAGGAGACCACTGCACCTTTTTCTTTCCTTTCCAAAAAAGTTGAAAAGGAAAGAAAAAGGTGCAGTGGTCTCTTAATTTTTTCCGGAGATGTATATATATGTATGGCAGCCCAGACTCAGTTACTTTGAGGCAATCTAATTAAATCATGCCTTAAGTTATGTACTGAAACTTAAAATAAGTAAAGCATATACCGTAATGCTGACTCAATCAGTGGGTGTCCAGGATAAAACCTCTTCCTTTCCTGATTAGTGTACATTTGCCTGGAGCTAGAGCCTCATAACAATGACAGACTGCTCACAAAACTAAACAAACTACATTAATATGTGCCTAGAGACATTCCTCACCATTGCAAAGGTCAAAATTAATTGCCATCTAGATGAAAGAATACTGGAAATAGCTTAAGTTTCAGTCAAATTTTAATAAAATAGGAGGTTCCATAAATACAATGTTTGAACAGGAAGGATAAAACAATATCCTTGATTATGAAATGTTTAGAGTTTGGTGGCTGTGCATGCTTTGTTATGATTGAATTCAAAGCTTGTCTTTCCCTCTGAGAATTCCCTGGTGGGATGCATCATCTGAAACTGGGCAGTAATCTCCATGACAGTGCGATTCTTGGTCTCAGGCACGTGGTACCAAACAAACACCCCAGACAGGAAACAGAACACAAAGAAAATCAGGAAACAGAAGTAGTCCAAATTCTCCTGTGAAAAAGAACACACCGTGAGGGCATGCAGTGATGTGAAAGTCCCAACAAACACAACCACCTAGAAGATGGATGTGATTAGGTAGCCATGTTAGTATGAAGGCCAAATTGGAAATGTGGCCATGACACCTGGGTTAACACCTCCACAGTCCCATGGGATCTTTACAGACCACAGAGTCAGGACTCCAGTATTACATAAAATCTGCTGCAGGCCAATGATGCCTAGAGTACTGTTCTCCCTGTTGGCCATTTGTGTATATGACACGGTGTGAGCGATTGCTGTGCTCACCACTATAAGAGGGAACAGTAGCCCTAGCAGGAAGAGGCCCAGCCAGTTGAGAGTGCAGGCGATGGTGAAGGCTGCTGATTTGAATGACTGGTTGAAGATCTCGCCAGGTAGAGGTGCTGTCACTCCAGCTACAAGCAAGAAACAATAAAAGTAACATGTAAGTAAACTGATCTGCAGTTAGCTTAGCTTCATTCTATGTGAGGATATAGGACCCACCAGGCCCACTGGAGAAGAAGAAGATAAAGAAGAAGATGAGGACCATACTGCAGTAGGGCATCCAGGACAATAGGGTCTGAAAATGAGGGGAAAAAACAAAGGGTGTGACTTATTGATGAGCTATCCATTGTAAAAAATATTAATGTAACATACTAACAATATATACAGGGGTTCTGTGAACTTTAGAGCTGGATGACATGCCTCTGAAAATAACATTCATTTATTTGCAATGAGCATGGTTGCATTCCACACATACAAAGTGGTACTTGGCAGAGCAGTGTGTTGGAGATAGGGCAATGCAATAGTACAAACCTCAACCAAAGAAATAGTACCAACCTCCACTAAATCTTACATATTTGTTAATTACATTCAGTCATGTGAAATGGTAAGTGCACCTCCTGGAAAGTTATTTTTTTTGTACATATTTGTACATATGGATACATAATTTTCATTTCAGCACTACTGAGAGATAAAGGTAACCAAATTCAACAAATGGCACTAAAAGATTATAGTTAGCAATCATTTATTCATTAGAAATCAACAGAAATGCAATTTCATACTGTAGAAAAAATATGTTCACACTGAGCTTCAGTATCTGGTGTTGCTCCCTTTTGCTGAAATGTAGCCGCTTCTTGTAAGTCTCTACTGCAGGGGTATTCAAACTATTCCACGGAAGGCCATGTGTCTGCAGGTTTTCGCTCTCTCCTTGTAATTGATTGACTAATTAGGTTACTAATTGGTTAGTTTCTACCCTCACCTGGTTGTTTAGGTATGAACTGGGAACCAATTTATAGGAAAAACCAAAAACCCGCAGACACACGGCCCTCCGTGGAATGGTTTGGACACCCCTGCTCTACTGGAAGGAATTTTTGCCCAATCTTTTTTTCAGTACAGTTTCAACTATGTCATGTTTGCCTGCATTTTTAAATGCACGGCCCACTTCAAGTCCCCCCACAACATTTCAATAGGATTAAGATCTTGGCTTTGACTGCCATTCCTTAAGTCTCCAATTGTTCTTTTTGAGCCCTTCTGTTGTAGATTTGCATGTGTGTTTTGGATCACTGTCCAGTTGCAAAGATCGATCAATTCAGAGCTTTTTGACAAATGGCCTCACATTCTCCTCAAGAATTCTTTGGTACAATATCTAATTCATGGATGACTCAATGACGGCAAGTTGGCCAGGCACTGAGGCAGCCTCAAACGATAATGCCACTATCTCCATGCTTTACCGTTGGTATGAGGTTTCTCAGTTCAAAGGCGGGTATTTCGCTTTTGCTAAACATGACGTGTGGCATAGCGCCCAAACAATTCCACCTTTGACCCAAGTGTTGTCTGGCAAACGCCAGTCATGTCTTAATATTCTTTTTTGAGAGTAGAGGCTTCTCTCTTCTTGATCTCTCATATAGGCCAAGTATGTGTAGTCTCCTGTCAGCTGATGTCAACATTGGGTGTACTAATGTTTTTCACATAAAGACATTTTGAAATTAGAGAAATGTAAAGTTTAAAATGAAATATGTTGCTAATATGGCTGATTTGCAACAAGACACTTTATAGCTACAACAATCAAAGTAATAGTTTTAACGTTACTGTAATAATTAAGTGCATTTAGTGTGCCTCTGTGGGACTTGCCTGCAGGTACAGTGTAATGGTCAGCAGGGCCAGTGTGGCGGCCATGCACAGGTAACCCCTGTAGAGAAGCAGCCTCCTTCCCGTGGTCTCAATCACCATCACCTGCCATTCCAAAGGGAGGTTAACCATCAACCTCACATAGTGACAGTAGGGCCGTATTTACAGTAGGAATGTTCCTGTCAAATCCAAAGAAATTCCACGCTGAAGGGAGGAATTATCGGTTCATATCAATAAGACGCTCGGAAACCTGTACGTTTTGTTGGCAAACCGTAAACAGGATCGACCAAAACGTGAGACGTGCCACTTTCCGTTCACAGGGATCGGAAATCAGATTAATATGAGATTGGTTATGGTTAGTGGTGAGGGATATGGCGAAACAGGACCCACACAAGCCAATGAGGTTGAGACCTCACACAGACCGGTTCCCAAGGCCACATAGCGCAACTGGTGGGCAGGGATCCCAGCCGTACGGAACACGTCAAACGAGTAAAGGTACACCTGCAGAAGGACAAAGCTCATTACTCAGTCAGCCAGATGTGCAGAAGGCACTTAAGACTAAACGTTTTCACCGGGGACAAAGCTCAATCAGGAAATTAAGACTCAAGGTTTTGATCAGAAAGTGACAAAGCTAATAACTCAATCAGTCAGACATGTTGAATGAATTTAAGACTCTAGGTTTTGATCAAAAAGTGACAAAGCTAATCACTCAGTCAGTAAGATATTTTTAAAGAGCTTAAGACACAAGGGTCTGATAAGAGAGTGACAAAGCTAATTATTCAATCAGTCAGATATGTTGAATGAACTTAAAGACGTGATACAACCACGCCAGGGTACATTTGTATATCCTGATTGCTCCCTTTAAATCTCACTCAACACATCCAAAATTCAAACACACTGATTAATGGGTTGACTTCGTGCATCAACTCACAGCATTGATGCCACAGAACTGCAGTGTGGTGAAGGTGACCAGGACAGTGAGGAGCTGCCAGCGTACGGCCGGGTCCACGATCAGTTCCAACACAGAGTGACTGCGGACACCCTTCATGGATGTGTGCTCTACCAGCATATCCTTCAGCTCTGCGCTGTGATCTTTGTTGCCCCAAAGCCTGCGAATGGCTACGGGGGGGGTGAAACAAAAAGCACTGGTGAAACACAGCTGCAAGCAGCCATGAAAAGGTGCTGGCTTACGAGTAGGATGAAAAGGAGTTTTATTGAAGAATTCTACATCCTGATGCAAATTGAACAAATCATAACACATTGTTTCAAATGTAGGTAGAAAAAACTAAAAGTATAAAAGTGTACGCTTACTACAGTAAGTGATTCTGAATAAGAGCATTTGATAAGTACTAAGAGGTCAAATGTAGAGCAAAGGGAAAAGGAGTGACGCATCAAGCAGAGGTCAGGTGGCTTTTCTTAGATAGCTTGTTAATGTTTATATTCTTCACAGAGTTTCACCCATGTCTCACCATTCTCACATCCCTGGCGGTCACCGCGATCCAGTAGTAGGTACCGGGGTGACTCTGGGAGAAGGGGCAGGGTGGACAGCTGCAGCAGGGCAGTTGCACCAGTGAAGCCCAACAACCAGGGCCACAGGTCCTCTGTGCCCAGTAACTCACTACAAGGACAGAGCACAATCAACAGGAGGCTAGGCACCGAAAAAGAAGCACTAAACAGCATCACAGTGCTAATTCGCCACAAAGTTCCACCGATACAAACAACCCTGACTTAGAAAGAAGCGGATGGCTCACCTAAGGCCCAGGAACTGACCAAAGAACTTCCCCAAGGACACAAAGGTGGCTATAGAGACACCCACCATTCCTCGGAGCCTCTTAGGGGCACATTCCACAAGGTAGATGGCATGAACACTGAGACCAATGCCTGCAGGACACGCCACAGACACACCACAGACACAACGCAGACACAGTTTGGGAGCATTACTAAAACATAATAAGGGCCTTGTTTGGCTAAAGTAAAACAAAGACTTCTATTGAAGAGAAGAAAGTCAGGTTACCTGCACTTATGCCATAGATTAGACGTCCAACCATGATCATCTCAAAGGACATGGCTGTTTTACTCAACACCATCATCACAGCAGCGACCATGGCAACCACGTTGTTGACCAACAGACAACTCTTTCTGAAAACATGGACAAAATCAACATCATAATCTACCGCATGAAAGTTACCACAAATTCAAAAAAGAGGCCAACAGTTTTGCACGACCGGGTTGTGTAGCCCAGTTCTGAAGCCAGTGTGAAGACTGAAACGCCCCACTGCGACCCCATGGTCCTTACCTCCCATACGTTGAGGTGAGGCGGCCAGCAAGCAGGGCCCCCAGAAGGCCCCCGATGGAAAAGATGGAGACGATGAAGGACCAGATGAGAGTCACTTCCCATGGCTCAAGGGATTTACCATAACGCTGCAGGCATGTGGTGTTCACCAGCTCCTTTATGAACTACAGTAACATTGAGAAGTGGCTCAGTCAAACATTCATGGATCTCAAACAAGTTCTCATTTCCTAGGCTTAATATACAGTTTTCATTGCCATGAAGTACCCCACAATTGTGTGCATCAGTTGTGTTTGGAAAAAAGTGATTGAGATCTTGTACACTCAAGTTTTAAAAAGACAAACTACCATAACCTCTATCTGTTAATTCTGACAGTCTATTTCTGTTATTTAAACACTTTTCAAGATGATCTACAGTACTCACAGAAGATGGTGAGTTCATGACAGATATATTAAATCCATACTGGAATGTCCCACCAATGCCAGTGATGAAAATGGCAGCAATAAGAAGAGGACTTTCCAACTATAAGACAACACAAGTAAACCCACAACGTTAAAGCATAAAACAAAATAACACTAGAAATCCTAATTTACAGATATAATTGGAAATTGCAGTTATAATTAGTCATAAATATTCCCACTTACCAGAAGCTTAAACGCATAAGACATAGCTAGTCCTTTGTTCAATGACTAATGCCAAGTAGGTGGGCACATGTGACTCAACAAAAAATATGTCTAACTGAAAGTAGTGAAATGTTAACCTACACAGTTGAAATTAGTAACCAAAGGGAAAAATTATTTGTAGGGTAGAATAAGGTTACTTCATGTCAAGTGTTATATGGAAAGAGATTCTTACACATCGCACAGAAAAGATATTAAAGATTTATTGCCTTTATGTCAATATAAAACATGGTTGTTATAAACCAAGTCACCTTGATCACCAGAGATTGTATAACATGAAAAAAAAAAAAACACAATAACAGCAACAACCGGTATTCTTGACAGATTGTTGCTTTTTTGTCCTTTTTACTCCTCAGTAAACGACAAGCATCGTGTTCATAACCGAATATGTTGAAGACAGAAGACAACTGAATGTGTTAAAATCAAGCTCAGTGGGAACTGTTGGTTCTCCATGTATGGAGCGGTCAGTGCAGAACGTAGCGCGTGATGCCTCCCCCTCGCAGCTCTCTGAGACGCTGACAATGACGCAGCATGTTAAGGATCCTCACGAAGCGCTTGTCTACCTTCATCTGAGTGAACTCTTTAATGTCGGCCTCTACAAAGAAAAAGACACCTGGAAGGCAGAGCTAAGTATTTAGACAGGAAGTTAGTTTCCACTGGTTTGCAGGTGATTGAAGAAACAACTAAACTCCTACAACAGCGGCAATGCAATGATCAAGCTTGTTATGTGTCAAAGGGAAACAGCAATAAAGCCTTAAGAATAGAGTCGCTGGAGTGACGTACCTTTCGTTTCCTTGTTCTCTTCCTCCTTAAATCGCTGAAGAAGCTTTCGTGTGGCATTATTCAGGGTTTTTGCTGACTGGTGTACGATCTTGTATTTCCCTGTCAAGGCCTTGTTAATGTTTTGAACAACAGCATTTAACTGGTCATACGTCTCACGGCCTTTCATATACCTAGTGAGAGACAGACAGAGTGGGAGAAACACAGAGGAGGGGTCTTAAAATAAGAAATGGGTAAAACCACAATTTCTACAGTAACAGCCGAAATGCATAATATATGTGGATGTCAGCATGTGGATAGTCTTGGAGGGTACAGAGAGGGTCTCACTGAGGGATGGACTCAAACTCAGTACTGGTGATGAATTCCATTTCTCTGACATGGTTCTTGGAGGTTTTCCTGGGGTTCTCCTGCTGGGCTGTTTGCACATCTGCCGGTCTACTCTCACTCAAAGGCCCTCTTCCACTGGAATATTAAAGAAGGGGAAGTTACAGGACAACACATTCCCTTGATTGACATGGAGTAACTTCTATAAAATCATCCAATGCACCCACCCACCCACCCACCCACCCACAGTCCTTACTGGAGGGCTTGCTGCCCCTTCTCGGGCATGTGTGTGGGCTTGTTGTCCCTAAGGTGTTTCCCATCTTGCACATCCTCCTGGAAGAACCCTTCAAGTTCCTGTGACACAGAACAGTCCATCACAATCTGTATAGGATTAGAATTATCTAGAAATTGATCTATCAAAAAAGACATTGGAAAGCATGCGTGCAATACCTTTAAATGCTTAAGTAGGTCTTTTTGGCGGACAACACATTTCTCAAACTGGTCAAGGAGTCCATCTATTGCCAGAACTTCTTGTCCAATTCTCTCTAGAATGATCCGCTTGTCTTGATCCTTTGCTGAAAATGAGGAAACATTTAGAACACGTTTCTATACATTATTGTCTTTAAGCATCGGAGAAATGAGTGAAAAAACACAACACCTTAAAACAGAGTTTGGAAAGTCTGTTGTAGCCTAAATTTCTCTGATCACATCATGTCAGTAATTGTCATAACTGGATATATATTATGACATGAGTTAAGGGTAAGGAACTGACCTAACGTATGAACTGCAACAGACCCAAGTAGAATAAGAAAGTTTACCCATCCATAAAGATCATTCCAGACAAATCAGGAGAATAAGTTGAAACTAAGTGTAATTTACCTACTGGATTACGGTTACCTTAAATTTGAAGTTGCATATTAGTGACTGTTAACAAAATAAAGATCCAATCACTAACATACTAAAGCTTGCTTACAGTGCACCATTCCTTTTACGCTAATTGACTGGCCTCAACTAGCACATGAGCTCACCAGAGCGGAGTACCAGCACCATAAAATGTTACTATTACATGAGCTCCTGGGAGCACCTCTTAAAGAATATTAGCACATATGTATTATATGTATTGTGAACCAAATACATGAATCCAAAATCAATAACAGCACCTATCTTAGGCCAAGTCATGCCCTGTTAATTGAGTTCCTGTTGATTAATAGTTGAGACATTGACATTGTGTTAGCTGAAACAGTGTTAAACTACATAGGTCATGTGTTTGATCTCCAGGGTATATTCCTTCTACCGAACAAAACATTTTGGTTGGGGGACCTACCTGAATGTGTACATTTGTTTTGACTAAACAATTCCCAACTAAAATGTTTCATTTGTCAGAATGAATACAACTCTAGATACGCTACGCCAGATCATCATACCAATTGCCCGCAGCTCCAATACCCGTCGTATAGATGAAATCCTGTTGTTCAGGTGCATGGTTATTTCCTCAAGCTCGCAATGAGTCATACTGCTGAAAAAGATAATTACCCTGATGTTAAATTAAATAGAGGGAGGAGGGGAGAGATTTGCATAGCCACGACAGTAGTATACTGTTCATTCAATGTTTATTTTAACATACTGTAGCGAACTATCCTTACTGCTGACATTACCATTAGCTTATCATAGTTTTGGAAAAAGACAAACGTTAGCTAATTAGCAAACCTAAATTAATCAAACCTATAATCAAATACCACCGACAGTCAAGCATATCCGCTCAAGTTACGAATTTCAATAGTTACTGGCATCAGCATTCAACCACATCGTAACAACTGCTAACCACCGTTCGCTAACTAGTAGTAGTAGTTTAGCTAGTAGTACTGCAGCTAACAATTTGCTAAATGCTTTTAAGCGATTAAAAGTATCCGTAAAAACGAGAGTCATTTACATACATTTATGATTTAGTAGTTTTACTTTTTTTTAAGACGTGGACTACTAGCTAGCTAGTTTATGTTGTTGTTTTCTTCTTCAACCTCCCTTGCTCAAGCACTGTGTGATTCGAATCTTCCCGCGGCGTTCAAAATGATCATAACTGCAATGCGGTTGCGCACTGCGCCGTCATCGGCAACCGGAGGATCACCAATAAATGGAAGCGCAAGTCAAAATGGGCTAAATCTAGAAAATTAATGTCTTTATTTAAGGGTAGGATTTAGACTTGTTGTTCTCAGTGCGGTCAATGTTCGTCAGATTTTTATATGAGAAATTGTGAAAAGAGGTGGGGTTTAACCGTAATGACTGTTTCAACTGGTGTAACCGAACCAAATACGCTAAACTCAATCTGATCGAAAACGTTACTTGTGGCCAAATGTACTGCCAACAAGCATTAACCATTATTAGAGATGGGGGGTACAGAAAATGCACAGTAAATTACATGAATTCATTTTCAAAATCTTATCAATTTAATTTTTTTAAAAGTATTTTTAAAAGTGAATATGAAATTCAGCTAGTATGATTATCAAGTTTATTAAATGAAACATATTTGTCTTTTATCATAATCACAAATCCAAACAGCAAATGTTTCACTATAAACATTATCAAAAACAAATGTACATATATCTTGCAATAATATTTTCACATAAAGACATAACCAAAACAAGGAAAGGACAGTCTCAATATGTGTATCACAGCAGAAGTAATTGACATTAATATTTCTTCAACTTTTTCAAGTAATGATTAGCTGGGTAGTAGTTGTGTAAACATTGAAATTATATTTCTGTAATTTTATTTGTAATTTAAAAAGTATGTAAACATCCACACTTTTTTTTCATAAATGTCTTCGATCCAATATACTTTTACATAAGGACAGGTTACAATATCTTGCAGGGCGTACTGCTTTTTTTTTAAGTAAGAATAAAGCAAATCAGTCCACTGGATCTACTGTAGGTACGGAAGAGGGATCCGGTGTAGTTCTAAGTAACACCAACGAGCTTGCAGGAATTGCATCAAAAACTGCAACAAATTCTTTATGAGTTATAAGAAATGTATATAAACTTAGAAATTCCTGGAACGAGAGTATAAAAAACCTGTGGATTGTTTAGCTTATTCACCAGGATAATGTCCCTCTCAAACCAGTTCAACAATAATTATGATGTTTTTATACAAAATATCTTTGTTCATCCAAATTAAATACAATGGAGAACATGTATGCTTATGACAAATCTAAGAAGACTTGTCTGTGAAAAGCATTAAATTTTACTGGAATTTAATCAACATTATAGTTGCAGACCAAAAGAAAATGTAGGCCAAACATTTTAAATAAAATTAGGAATAAAGTTCTAAATTGAGGTTGGAATTTTAGCCAAATTTATCTTAAAGATTTTGTTTAACATATTAAAATATCCATAATACAGGCCACCATTTAGTAAGTGTTTCTAATCACTGATTTTTTTAATGTAATGAGTAGGGTAAAGTTTTTGTCTTCTCAGTGATAGGGTTAAAGTTCAAATAACCTCCAAGTTATTGTTTTTTGTTATAACAATCCCTAGACAAGTCCCTTGCCCTTTAATTGAAATACCATTGACGGAAAGGATCCCACAGTCTTTTACAGCTAACAATTCACATTTACTAGTATTCAAACAGAGACCCTCTCTGCCTACGTCAGTATTCCCCAAAATTTCTGCTTCAATGGGAAGAGACAATGGGCAACAACAGAGAACGTTTCTGCTAAAAGAGCAGTGGGCCAGTGCCCATGCTGCAGACCACTAAACCACCCTAGGCACTCGGAAGATTCATTTTACAAACAGTATTTACAGAAATCAATCTATTATAATTCATATCATAACATAATGAATATAACCGCACTTTCAGTTCTATCACTGCATAAGAGCATATGTTAAAGTGGCTAAAATGTAAAATGTATGGTTACAAACGCAACAGTAAACCACGGCTTAGCAATATTTTATTTAAAAATGTGTTATCAGAGAGCTCAAAAGGGCCTTGATCCAAACATGAGGCAACACACTTTAAATAAACTACAATCAGTAAACAGTTTATTAGATGTGCCACCCCGATTACAAAAATTGATTGCCTCACAGTGAGTCTCATCTGTGAGACAGGCATCGAGGCATTCAGTGAAGGTTTGATGAAAGTTATAACGAACAATACGAGTGACCAAAGCGACTTAGTGTTGTTTATTGTCAGTGCCAGGCATGCCTGTTCCTGTATTTAAGAAATCGCCACCCTTCTGGGTATTTATGGTCCACAAACAACGGTGCAACAAACAAAAAGTCATCCCGTCAGCTTCAGTCGTCTGGGCATAAACTGCTTGTTGATAAGTGAAGTCAAAGGAGAATGACAAGAATTGGACAAGCCGACAGGCGAACCACAAACGGGTTAATTATAATGACCCAGTATAACAGGACATCTCCGAATGCACAACTCAGTGCCCCCTGTCATATTATTTGAGTAGCCTGGGGAGTTCCCAGAATTCAACCTAATTGAGCATCTTTGGGTTGAGAAAAAAACAGGCTGTTGGCAGCATGATTGTAACGCCTTCCGATCTGCAGTAATTATTCTATTGTGTCAAAAGCACAGACCAACATCCCAGTGGAATGTTTCTTGACACCCTGTAGAATGCATCCACATTAGAACGCTGTTCTGGATGCTCAGAGGTTCTGACCACGGTACTAGATGAGTGTACTTAATAAACTGGCCACTGACTGTTCATTATGGCGAAGATAACAGGACACATACGGCTAATATGGCCAGGAATGACAATTAAAAACCGTTGAATTACAAAGCAGGAAGCTAGCTTTTAAACAGCATCACTTCCTATCAGCTTCATGGCGAAATGTGTAGTTAGATTGACAAATGATATAAACTGGAAAATGTTCTCTCTGCCCTGAGGCAAGATGTGATAAATTGCACAAAGTTTGCAGTTTTCTCAAAACAAAAATGTTTCACTTAAAACAAAAAAAGGTCCTTGCTTTGCAAAACTGTGGGGCTCCATGTCTCGGAAGGCCTTGCCAATCCACAACACTGACGACCCCTCCAGGCGAATGCATACATCCTCACAGCCCCAGTGATGCCTTCAAAAGGGAAGCCATGTCTTCTGGTACCTCATCTCCTGACAAAGGAAATGCATCTAGTGTTAGCCCATGTAATGTAAACCTGGACTGTCAGTGTGTATGTTCCTTGGCAGGCTACAAGACAGTGACTGCTGCGGTGTTGGCAGGATGATGTGTCATACAGTGTGTTGTGGTGGATGTGAGGTAGCTGGGGCAGTGAGCTCACCGTCCTGGTACTCCGAGGCAGTCATGTCCTGCTCCAGTTTGAGTTTCTTCTGACCGATGCGGAGCATGCTGTCCTCTATGGAATCCCGACTGATTAGCTTGATCACCTTCACAGTCCTACAACATAGAGGAGGCAGATGGTTTACTGCCGAGGCACGCGCGCGCACGCGCACACACGCACACACGCGCACACGCGCACACACGCACAGCTACATCTACTGTAGGAGCAACGGAAAAAAGGGGAAGCACACAAAAAATGCGCTGCCCCTGTGTGGCAGGTTACATCAGGAAATTTGTGTTAACTCCCCCCCCCAAAACTGACCTCGTCTGTCCGACACGATGACAGCGGTCCTCTGCTTGTTTGTCATTGTAGGGGTTGCAGTCGATGTCATGCAGGACGACCACATTGGCCGAGGTCAGGTTGATGCCCAGGCCTCCAGCCTTGGTGGACATCAAGAACACAAATATGTCCAGCTCTGTGTTGTACTGGTCAATCAGCACAATTCTACAACAGGATAGGAGAATGAACAGGTTGAAGGGTCCATAAGGGCACGTAGGGCACTGGAATGGCAGGTGGCCTCCATCCAAACATTTGTATGCTGTGCATAAGCAGTATTCCACCTGTCATGCCAGTCCATAAATGAATACATTAATATTAACCTGAGGATGGCAGCTCGGCAGAGTCTGGTATTAGTCATGTAAATTACTTCCTTTTAACCAGTGTAAGGTTATAATGAAAGTAAACTGTTTTTAAGCACTCAAAATGATTAAGACATGTAGACACCTTAATCCCATTTGAAATGGGGCCTTTGTCCATCTTATTACAGGGGTCTAGGGAACCCCAAAGAAGCGTTCTTTACGGCTAAGGACTGAAGCTGACTTTTTAAAGGGACATTTTACTCTAAAATAAAGTCATATGTTACAATCTAAAATATAATTTCTACCGAGGGGAGTGAGACAAATAACAGAAACCTGTCAGAAATGGGCGTTGATCCATCCAGTCGAATGTAGCGATGCTTCTCGTGCTTTAGAAACACCTCTAGGATGTCCAGCATCATGGTGAACTGGCTGAACAGAACCACTCTGTCCCCCTGCCGGCGAAACAAATCCCCTTCATTAATGAATACAGGACCGCAGGGATCACAGGGACACGTGGTAGAATGCATGTTGAAGAGTGCCAGCCGAGGAAAGAGTGATAGTAATTGAGAGTAAGGACGAGGGACAGGGGAATAAAAGGCTGACTGATTTAATGGGGAAGAACAAGCCCCCAGGGAGGGAGATTAATAAGGCACTCGTTGGATCACAACAAACGAGACATGACCGTGCACTTCCTCCGTTCCACCCCCACTCCACTTCCACTGTGGTGTTCCTACCTGTTCTTTTAGAGAGGCCAGAAGCTGTGTGAGGAGGACGAGTTTTCCTGAGTCCAGGAGGAGGTCTGTGCCGAGCTGATAGTCTTGTACGGATGGATACTGCAGACAGAGTCGGTGAAGCTCAAAGTCTGTCATTACCTCCATGTCCTCCCTGATCAGCGCCGGGTCCGCTTCACGGTGGGTCGGCTCCTGACGGAAGGGGTCAAGGGTCCAACTGAGTGAACTCAATCACAGACTAGCCAAAACACACTGTAATACCCTTAGCTTCCAGCAGCCCAATCAAAAGTAGCCACCGCAGTGGTAACAGCCGCGATTACATTGGTAGCGACTGGAAGTAGTAGCGATTGCACTGTTGAGTAGAGCGTCAACAAACGGCTACGAACATGTACCAGCATTAGTAGTTGTTCTCTTAAAACGCCAGGAAGTGGGTCTGACCTTGAGCATGAGTCGACTCATGGCCGCCAGTTTCGTGGTGGTATAATGTTGACGGTGTAGCAGCGGGTGATTAGCCATCTTCCTCAACTGCATCATAACATTGGCCAGTTCTCTCTCTGGGGATGACACAGGATATACGGTTTTTAAATCAGCCCATCAATTCACCTTCAAACGTCACTTCTCATTTCTGTTATCATCACTTTCACATCAGCCCGAGGCCCGGCCCACTGCAGCGTACTCTCTCCATTGGCAGATCCCTTGAGCTTCTGCATCAAGGCGTTGTAAAGCTGCTGCTGTGTGTCACTCATGGTACAGAACTCCACCTTTTCCTCTTTGGCCGGGAGCTGCTTCAGCACCTGAGGCAGAGATAGCATTCAGTCCAGTCACATGTCACAGAAATGCCCCTTTTGAAGCGAACGCTAACATCGACTTCAATGGAATTTTGTTTTGTGTCATTGAAGTCAATGGAAAACTGAGAGAAAATATAACATTACATTAGGATTTGCCCCTTAGAATGTATCCCAGTGAAAACAACGCACAATAAGTGGTTGAGGGTATATCGCTGTCCCAAGTCATAGCGGTAATTCGTATGAGGCCATTCATTCAGACCGAGTTGTTGTCTACCTCGCTCTTGACGCGTCTGAGGATGAAGGGTTTCATGATCAGTTTGGCATGAGCAATCCTCTCCATCTCAAAGCTGCTCTGCTCCTCTGAGGATTTCTGACAAGAAATAAAGATTCAATCAAAAAAACGGCACGGTCAGCGGATCTATTTCCGCTAGCCCTTTTTGCTGGATGAGTCCGGCTGGCCGCGTGTTAAGCAGGATATGTGTGTGTGTGTGGAGTGTTGTGGTCTCACCGCGGCAAACATGTTGGCGAGCTGTGCAGTGCTGCTGGAGAACATGTGAGGCATGATGAAGTTGAGCAGGGACATGAGCTCCAGGAGGTTGTTCTGCACTGGCGTCCCAGTCAGCAGCAGACGGTACTTGGCCTGAGCACAAATCAAAATTGGATTTATTTTGTACATCATGCAGCAATATAGCTTAACCATGCAGCCTCTCGCACAATTTGACAGAATACAACGCAGTGACAAGGAAAACCGTGTGGTCACTCGCGGGAGGTAAACAACAGAGTGTTTCGGGAAGGACGGGAAGCTGTTCAGAGGCTGAGGTTAACGCTTATCTCAAAATCATTATCACACCAAATCAATAATGCCTGTTATCAACCAAGGTGACCAATGAAAGTCCCTCCTCTCCCCCGCAGTGCACTGACATTGATGGCCATGAGGTGGCGGTAGCGCAGCGAGCTCATGTTCTTCAGCATGTGGCCCTCGTCAAACACGGCGTACTCCAGCTTGAGCTTTCGGAACAGGCTGCGGTCGTTGTCGTTGGCGATGGTCAGAGCGTACCTGGCAGCGGACAGAGAGCAGTTCAAGGAGCTGTGCCAAACCCACAAAGTCCTCACAAGTAGTCTCTGAGGCAAGGCAACCGCTTGATTACAATGAATAATGAATGAGTCACAGGTTCCACTTACAAGGACCTTTTCAGGTTCAGTCAAACGCTGAATTTATTATCATTATTGGAGTGTTAGCAGAATCTTGGCCGAGGTGACTTACGCGGCGGACACTTTGACAAGATCTCCCCTAATTCTGCTGCAGTTAGCTAGCACCGGAGGACAGGCAGTACCCTACTAGCCTCCAGTCCAAGTGTGTGTTTGGTCACTGTTGCATAACAGTCATTCATGGAAACTCGACTGACGTGTGGGGCACAGGGTGCCTAAGACACTGCCTCCGGTGCATAAATACCACTTTCCAGCCTGCTATTATTCAGCACACTATCTCCTCTATCTTTCCCACTTCGTCAATAAATATATCCTCCCAAATATATATATATATAAAAAATAATAATAATATAAAGACTTACGTGGAAATTATTATGTTGTAGTCAACCTGTTTGTTCAGAATATCATACCGAAGGAACCTACGATCCTCCACCGACCCTAAACACACACACACACACACACACACACACACACACACACACACCTTAAACCATGAGGTTATAGTCTTTCCAATAGATAATCCTTAAGCTTGTACCATCACAGCTGTACGTTAAGCCTGAACCCCAGCAGCTTCAGTATGATAATGGGTCACACATCACACAAGGATTAAAAGATCCTAAAAGTCCCTCACCATAATACAGCAGGACCTGGAGCCTGGGGCACCACAGATTCAGCTCCCGCACCCAATTATCTACAAAAAAGAAAAGCAAAGTCAGTTAAGGACGTGAACGAACTGCAAAAAGAAAAACAAAAATGTACTCACATTTTATAGCATTTAACGTATGCAAATCCTAGGCACCATAACATGTCTGTGTGCGGCCCAGTTCCCAGAGCTCTACCTAGTGTGGAGGCGGGTACTATGAGGAGGTGGGGGCCCCTGTTGCCCTCCTCGTACAGGCTGGCCAGGAACGAGATGGCCTGAATGGTCTTTCCCAAACCCTGCCAACCGTGGGGAGAGATCAAGCATTAAATGCTCTGCTGAGACTACAGCGGCACGACAACAGAAAGACACCTGCTTCCCAATCACATTAACAGAGGATTGCATCTGTTGTCTTGTGCGCTACGGAGTCTCACTGGGAGCTGTCGGGAGACTGGTCAGGAATAACAACTCACCATTTCGTCAGCGAGGATTCCACTCAGGTTGTTCTGATACAGCAGAGTCAGCCAGTTTTGACCAACCAGCTGATAAGGTTTTAACTGGAACCTGGAGACGTTAGTAACAGAGGGCATTCAGTAAGGACAAAAAAGAAAAACGAGCCAGCCTGGGTTTATTTTCGAGAACTATTCTAATGTGTGTCGGTGAGAATAGTATCAAACGGCAGCTGAACCCACTTGCTGTTGAGGATCTCGGGCTGTTTCTGGGAGCCCGTGTCCCTCTCCATCACCTGGGTGACGTCCTGCATCATCTTGCTGGTGATGTTCTCACACTTGGTCATCAGGCAGCGCACGACGTCCCGTCCCCTGAGGACCACGCGGCAGCCCTGCAACAGCTCAGCTGAGAGGCCGTTCCCTCTGTCCAGAGCTGCCACCTGGAGGAACACGACTCACGCAGGTGAGCCAATCAAAGCTAGACTTCAACTGGAACCTGTGGAGGTCATAGCAACACAGTGAACACGGTAACAACGACAGAAGCGTGCTCGTGCTACCCACCAGATCCTCCCATTCGTCGAACGGCCGCAGCTCGACAAGCTTCTGGGCCTTCTTCACGGAGCAGCCGGAGATGAGCGACAGCTCGTCCAGCGACGCCTCCTGAAAGAACTTGAGGATCTGGCCTTTCACAGTAGACCCCGGTCCGACCTCCTGATCCGAGCCCGAGTCCTCCCAGTTGAGCTCCACGCCCTCGGCGGACTCCAAGTCGTCACTGGAGACGTCCTCAGAGCTGGTGCCCGGCTCCGGAATCCACCGCCTCCTGTCGGCTCCTTTGGTCCGCTTGTTCGTGCCCTTATCGCCGGTCCCATTGACAGGCTTGTGAGGTGGTGATGGGTGGCAACCAAGAGGCTTTGCTGCTGGCTGACGTGCTGTGGTTTGGGGGGCAGAACTAGCTGACGATGACGACGGGGTGTCCCCCTGACTGAGGCTCTCCCCTGAGGAAGGAAACAATCAGTCTGCAGCTCCTGGGAGGGACGTTGGCCCGCCCGTTACCTCGAATACGTTTTCAACGACTAAAAACAAACAAATCGATGTTGTCGCCCTTACCCTCCTCTGAGAACATGCGCAGTGCTTCCAGGGTATCCTCCAACTGCCAGTCATGTTTCAGAAGCACTTCTCTCAGCTCCTGTGTGTAAGCAGGACAAGACTATCAGACACAGGCATGAACAACCACATACCTTGTACTGTATATGAATTGTTTATATGCAAAGTTAGAACAATTTCTCACCAATATCCAACAATGCTGCAAAAAAATTGTAGTCAGAGATTCAGAGAAACGGCATCATTCTGTTTAGATCAGGGAGGAGCCTGTCTGGTCTGTTTAGTGAGGCAGTTCTCACAACTGCCTCACTAAAGGCTGTGGCGCGCTGGACTTCCACTTACTCAAACATGTCTTGGAGGCATATATCAATGCGAATGGACGACTCAAAGTAGAGTGCGGAACTTGCATTTGAAAATAGACATTTGCCCAAGGTTAGTGCCTGTCCCTAACCTAAATCCGAACCTTAACCCTTTACCTAACCGTCTTAGGGTAATTTCACAGTTAGAGTGTAAGATCCGCCCACTCCATTGAGTCCACCAGTCTCATTCATTTCTGCCTTCAGTGCAGATCTGCCTCCATGACAAGTTTGAATAAGTAGAAATCTGAACTCTTGGGCAACAGCCCCCAGCGTAGTCTTGTCAAAAGCAGGGAGGAAGGAGCACCCTCCTTAGACCAAACCGTAATCTGTGCCACTCAGTCATGTTGTCAACAGGGCACGGCGTGCATCGTTGGGAGTTTTTCATTGGGAAGGCAGATAAAGCGTTTTCATCAAAAGCAATCAGTCAGCATTGACACAGATCCTACTCATTACTCCAAATGGTACTAACGTGCCAGCCTCCCCGTTGGCTTGGAACGGGCCACCTTGCACACGCCCAGGATGCAGCCCGGTTCCAAAGCAAATGTATGCAAACGTCATCAGGCCAGATAACAGGCGTTGACAGATATCACAATGCCCCAGTTGGTCGTTTCATATCAGCTAACCACATCATACGTAATAGCAAAATATCAGACGATGACACTGTTGGTGATGTGCCATGTAGTAATTGGTTGATGCACGCAGGGCATCCTCAGTGCCCTTCCCCTGACCAGAAAGCATTGCCAGCGAGACGTCTCACTCTTGCAACTCAGGATGGGTTCAAATCCAGCCCACTGCTCTATCTTTCCCCAATTTCCTTTCCAATAAAGTACAGGAAAAAAATGACTGAGAAAAAATTTTTTTAGAAACTCTTTGGGTGCCGGGTTCAAAAATACATTAAAGACCACAGCCTTCCAAGGCGAGCCTCAGTTAGATACAGTTTGGTCCAGAAATATTTGGACACTGACACAATTCATAATTTTGGCTCTATACGCCACCACAATGGATTTGAAATGAAACAACCGAGATGCAATTGAAGTGCAGACTTTCAGCTTTAATTCAAGGGGTTGAACAAAAATATCATACGAAATGTTTAGGAATTGCAACCATTTTCATACACAGTCCCCTTATTTCAGGGGCTCAAATGTAATTGGACAAAGTAACACAATCAGAAATAAAATGTTCCTTTTTAATACTTTGTCAAGAATCCTTTGCAGGCAATGACTGCTTGAAATCTGGAACGCATGGACATGACCAAACGCTGGGTTTCTTCCTTTGTGATGCTTTGCCAGGCCTTTACTGCAGCTGTCTTCAGTTGTTGTTTGTTCGTAGGTCTTTCTGCCTTAACTTTTGTCTTCAGCAAGTGAAATGCATGCTTGATCGGGCTGAGACCAGGTGATCGACTCAGCCATCGCAGAATAATCCACTTCTTTGCCTTAAAAAGGTGATGCACCATCCGATCAACTTTGCTGAATTTGGCTGAATCTGAGCAGACAATATATCCCTATACCCTTCAGAATTCATCCGGCGGCTTCTGTTTTCTGTCACATCATCAATAAACACTAGTGACCCAGTGCCATTGGAAGCCATGCATGCCCATGCCATCACACTGCCTCCACCGTGTTTTACAGATGATGTGGTATGCTTTGGATCATGAGCCATACCAATCCTTCTCCATACTTTATTTCTTCCCATCATTCTGGTACAGGTTGATCTTAATTTCATCTGTCCAAAGAACATTGTTCCAGGACTGGGCTGGCTTTTTTCAGTTTTTTTTGGCAAAGTCTAATCTGGCCTTTCTATTCTTGAGGCTTATGAATGGTTTGCACCTTGTAGTGAACCCTCTGTATTTGCTCTCGTGAAGTCTTCTCTTTATGGTAGACTTGGATAATGATATGCCTACCTCCTGGAGAGTGTTCTTCACTTGGCTGGATGTTGTGAAGGGGTTTTTCTTTACCATGGAACGGATCCTACGATCATCCACCACTGCTGTCTTCCATGGACGTCCAGGCCTTTTTGTGTTGCAGAGCTCACCAGTGCATTCTTTTTTTCCTCAGAATGTACCATACTGTTGATTTGGCCACTCCTAATGTTCCTCCTATCTCTCTGATGGATTTTTGTTGTTTTTTGCAGCCTAAGGATGGCCTGTTTCACTTGCATTGAGAGCTCCTTTGACCTGTCCTTTGATCTTTTGACATGTTGTGGGTTCACAGCAATAGCTTCCAAATGCAAATGCCACACCTGGAATCAACTCCAGACCTTTTACCTGCATAATTGATGAAATAACAAAGGAATAGTCCACACCTGTCCATGAAACAGCTTTTGAGTCAATTGTCCAATTACCTTTGGTCCCTTGAAAAAGAGCTGTAATTAAAGAACTAGATATTATATTAAAAGAGATATTAAAGAGCTGTAATTCTTAAACCCTTCCTCCAATCTGATGTGAATACCCTGAAATTAAAGCTGAGAGACTGCACTTTAAGCCCGGACCTAACTGTTTATTCGGCTTTCTCTACTGTATCTGATGTTCTCCCCAACAAATATTGCACTGGCAACCTTTAGCTCAATTATATTGATATTGATAGTAGCCAGTTGATTAGGTATTCAGGAAAATGGATTGCAACTACAGGCAGGGAGTCATGTGGCCATGTCTTGCAGTATAAGGAGATGGCAGCTTTATTGATCAGGACATCTCTCAATCCCTTTGGTGACCTGGTGTACCTAATGAACTGGATATCGAGTGTATCCCTCCAGTCTAAGTATATTTGGAAATGCTGAATGTCCATAAGAAGACACATTCCTCCAGGTTTAGTTAAAATCGCGCCAGTAGTGTCGGAGATATTGCTTGTGACTATCAGACGCACTAACAGACGGACAGAAACCGATTCATAGTCCCACCTTGATTTCAGTTTTGGGCAAAGCCATTTTGGTTTACATTTGCCACCATCTAGGGAACTGATGGAAGTGTTGTAGAACAGCAGGGAAAATGAACACAGGGCATTTGGCTGGCAGAGTCTTTGTCTCCTGTCGGACAGACAACTCCACGCAACACTACTGAATGATGAATCTTCACACTGACGCCCTCGTTGTCAGACAACGCGGTGGTGGGACTCTACAGCCAATAGGAGCCTCACCTCTTTGACCAGATGGGGAAATTGATCCTGCAGCTTCCTCACCATGTTCTCCTGACTCTTCCAGCAGGGCTCCGGACCCTCATTCTCAGAGTCATCTGTCTGGTGGTACAGAAACACAGCGACCCAATTAGAGTCAAGTACAGAGTGGGAGCTCCTCCCACACACATCTGATGCTCTTTAATGGGCGCTTGTACATTGTCTTCGTCTGAGACGCAACCTTGTAACCTGTGGGTCAGTTTTTCAGGCGCCCTTGAGCGGGGCACTTAAGGCAAATTGTTTCAGTAAATCTCCAACTCGACACAGATGACTCACGTGTCAGGTATAAACTGAGTATGACCCCCCTGTCCTCCTCCTCCTACCGGTCTGGTTTCAGGGTGGCTGGAGGAGGGATAGAAGTGGAGACAGGCAGACTCACCACTGAATCTTCCTGGACGGCTGGTTTCTTGCAGCAGTTGGATGCCTCACTCCCCTGGGAGCTGTCACACACCTCTAGTCTCCTCTTACGGACTGGGTCTAAACCAGGACATTAATAGGGCATATCACCACAGCACCACACTGTCTCCGGTTTCTGTCGCTACGAATAGAAACTCCAGAGATCGTTTAGCACGGCTTAGGTAGAACGCGTCTCAACCAATCACAACTCTTATACCTGAACAACCTGTTGATGTCAATCAGACAGCTGGCTGCAGAATATGATTCAGCACAATCCATACAATTGCATTGTTGTGAATATAATCATGTAACAGGAAGTGTTTCCACGCCAGAGATACTGTTAATAACGCTGACCTTGAATTCCTGGTAGGGTTTGTGGGAGTTGCGCAGCATTTCTCTGTAGAGTAGCTTTCATCTCCACCTCTTCTTCCTCTTCATCTGATAAAATGATCACCGTGCCCGTCACTGGTTCATTTTTCAGACTGCTTTATCAAATAAAACATAAAAGCATTAGTTAATGACCAATAATCATGCCATAAAATGTCATCCCAATACTGATTAATTAATGTGTATAATGTGAACGGCACGACTATATCCACCTGTCTACGAAGTCACAGGTCAGTTCCATCAATCCCCCTATCTAACCATGTACCTGCGCGTGGCCTTGTGTTGAAGACACATGAACTGTGGCAGGTGAACATGAGTAAAATGGTTATTAGATGAAACAACTGACTTCCTCATGTCTATATTGTAGTCCCGGACAAGCACACCTGATTCCACTTAGTAAACTAAGAATCAGGCACTGAATTAGTTGAATTTGGTGTTTGGCTTGAGCTCCAACACAAATGTGAGTTGTTGGGTGTATACAAGGACTGACATTGGGAACTACTGGTCTAAAGTTTTTTGATGGGTTTGGCAGCAGCTAACTTACTTCCCTGACACCATCATGGAGGATCCAGATATCTCATCCTCTGAGTCAGTGTCTAGCACCACCGTGTCCATGAAGTCTCTCTCTGAGCCGGGCCCCGGGGGACGCAGCTGCTCTGGGGTTTCCGGGACAACTGTCTCTGCAAGTAAAAACGTCAAAGCAAAAACACTCAACACACAGGGGTTCACTGTGAGAGCAGGGTAGGCATGTCAACGATTCAAAGGCAAGGTGTTGTATTTTTGCCACATTTTGCTTTGGTTTCTGGATGGGTTTCATTTGCTTTTACATCCCATTGTCTGGTATCATGCCATAGAGAATGACAAAGTGTCTCTAGATATTGTAGTTCCCATTAAAGTGTTAGTTAGCCCACAGGCAGAGCCACTGAGCCAATCTCCATTTGGAATATCCCTTCTAATGACCCAGTTGGACATGATTTCAACAGGGTCATCTGGCAGGTCAGCCAATGAAGTTGGAAGTCACACCCAGTTGACTCCATGAAAATGGTGGAAGCCCTCACACTGCCCATGCTAAAACAGCCTTTTGGCCACTAGAGGCCTCTATGTCATTCCCCATCAGATAGGGAAAGATGTCTCTTCTGTGTATCCCTGACAATATAATGTCTGTACCAGTACTGGCTGCGCCATTAAAACCATATCCATGTTGAAGTTGTACATTTCAGTATAATTATTTTTGCTGATCTTTCCTGATGGAACCTGTGATCGATCACATGACCAAACAGGAAGAATCAGCCACTGAAGTTATAAGTCCCACCCATTTGACTGCAATAAAATGCTGGATGACTTAAACGTCGATCCAATAGTGATGCTAGAACATGTTCTTTCAGGTCCTCTAAACATTTCAGGAGAAATCCCATGAATAGATCAAAAGTGATACATTCTTCATGTTCGAGTGGAATGTTTGTTTTACACACAAGTAGTATATACATATATGTATACGTTCCAGGGCTTAAAAAAAGTACTGATGACGTGTAAACGTAGCTTATGTAGCCACTATTTAAGTCTGTGCTCCATTACCATGTGTTTGTTGCCCCTTGAGATCTTCATTCAAAGAGACTGTGCTATGTTTAATATATCTTCTTTGACTCATCATTGCAAGATTCTTCGCGTTAGCTCCCTGCTATCCTATCCTTCTTAAAATGCGCTCATAGCAATTAAATCAGTAACTGCAGCCTATGGCAGATACAGATGTGTTCAGTGGAACATCATCGTTCAAACACGCCGGTCAACGTGACCATTAGTAAGAATTGCAGCATAGCTAGCAAATAAACTCCTCGCCAGAGAAGATATGATGTGAAATGTTAAAGCTATTGTTTTCGATTTACGTTGGTTAGCTGGCTATCTCACAAAGTTAGCTATCTTGCATTCCATTTATGGACGTAGATGGTGCTGCTAAACGACGCTAATGCATTCGTTTTGTATCATGCACGTGAATTATTCTACCAGCTGCACTTTAGCTACCTAGATTCTGGACATCAAACGTACTCTCTTTTATAGTTTAATATATACAAGAACGCTTCGTCAAATATCATTGCAAAAAGCTAACTAGCTAACATGCGCTGAATTCCCAAAACAGCACGTGGGCAGGATAGCAGCCAATCATAGACAAGTGCGCATTGCGAACTCGTGTAAAAAAAGAAGAAAGAAATCATTTAAAGGGGTAACACCGTAGACCTATTAAATAACACTGACAAATTAACTTATGTTTTTTTCAGCACCTTGGACAGCAACAGCCCTTTCAAGATTTTGGTTCAGTGTAGTATGTTCATTTTAAACTGCAGAGGACTTCTTTTACACAATTTAAAGTGGGTTGAACATGTATTTATAAATCAAGTACTGTACAATTATTAATAAAACAGTCATGATTCAGAATGAGGATTTAGTAGATATGGATGGATATACATTGATAGAACTATGTTTTTGGAGGTTTAAAATGTACTCTGATTCTATTATAATTTGTGATAGCAGCAGCACCAGAGACGTGTGGATGATTGGGTTCAGGCTTTGCTTTATTGCTCCCCAGATGCTCAATTTCGAGCAGTTGCCTATATTTCCTCCGGGTGACATAACTCCTCCAGTCCATTAATAACACCGCCAGCAGCGTTCACATCAATCTCAGGTTTGAGACTGCTACCCTCAGTCTAGCTGGATTGCTAGTCACATGGTCTGCGACCCATGAATGTAACCAAAATGCACAGAAAGAAGGTGAATTAAATCTGTCACTGTTGATAAAATATAATGGTTTTGAATGGTTACCTTCACCATTAAGAATGTATTTTACCTTGAATAATGCAACTGCACTTCATTTTCAATATTAGTTTACAGTACTATTCCTAGTATCGTACACTTGGCCATTTGAAAGGTTTAGTTGTTTGAAAAGTGTATATTATCTCCAACACAAGGTGTGCCTATTTGAATTGTGAACCAGTTTTATCAGTAGCTGATTAATCAAAGATTTTGAAAAAATGCCGTTGTTCATTAGGTAAAACACAAATTGGTATGCGTTATGGTGAGTATTAAAGTTTTTTTTCCAATGGTGCTGATGGTGTGCGTTTACCATAAACATTTTACAGAGCGGTGACGCGCTATGGACTGCGGTGGCCAATGCAGCTGCTATTGGAGCCATTTACCAGCAATTCTCTGGTGTACTATCAGGAGGCTACATTATATAGTAGCCTAAACTAGAATAGATTAAATTCACAAACTATGTTTTCTGGATTATTTGGCCCTATCTCGAGGGTATATATTGTATTTTAAGGCATTTTGTACGCTTTATAAATGAGGAGTAGTGGGCTAGATTCAAACCCATGCGGCAGCAGTTCATATGCAGCGGCTTATATTGCTGGACATTGAGCACAATGTTTTTAAAATAGTGAAGGCTAATAAAAGGCATTGCAGGTTTTTAACGAAATTAATATTGGATTATAGAAAGATTACTCAAAAAATAATAATATAATATATGGCTTTACATTGGCTGTCATATAATGAATGCAATGAATATATCACTTCATTTTGTATCTGAGTTTAATTCAAGTTTTAATTGGCAAATCAATATACCTTAAGTACCAAAATATCACAAGTTTGAGTGGTTTTGTCAATGTGTTTAGATAGATGGTAAGTTACCCTAAACACGCGAACAGGGATTCATATAGCTCAATTGTAAAAGCATGTAACTTACAATGCATGGGTTAATGGTTCGGTTCCCAAAGTTGCCCAATACGAAAATGTAAGCCATCAAAAATATTGACCTGCAACATTAATTAAAATGCATTAATGGGATGTCCCATTACTGCCAGTAAGCTAATATTTCACATTCACTTATTTTCGTCCTTATCGTGACTTTCTTGCACTTCAGCACTCTCACTTGTAAGACATGTTTTTCTCTACTGACTTGCTAGGCTATCTCCCATAGACGAATATTTGAAAATATATTGCAACCTGTTTAATGACGTCAAGACAGTTGTTTGGGTACTGTCTATCCAATCGGAGGTATCACTTACATTCTACAGGAGCCGACATGGGTCTAATCTTGCTCCGTTGTTGTCCTCCTGTACCTACCACAAACGCCCTTCCGCGGGTGCAAGGTGGTACCCGACTGCTGCTTTAAACAGCAGCACTGACATGGAAACCCCATTGCAGTTGCAGAACGATTTCTTTCAAGAGCAGCAGTTCCAGCATCACTGTAAGTACCAGCACTACTGCGGACGAGAGGAACGGTTCACTAAGCAGCACCGTCAATGCTGCACCTGCAATAACTGTACCTTTGATGCAAGGAAAAGCCTCGTTTTTCGTGGGACGTCGCCGACCACTCAAGGAACTTTAAGGACACCATCCGTAACGTCTTCAAGACAAGGTTGTCAGTTTAGCGTTGGTGAGTTCACGCCCTCCAGTCATGGTAGTTCATCCAGACATCATCACCATCAGCAGTGCCACAATCGGCAGCGGGGCAGCCCGCGCAGCAGCCACAAAGAGAGTAACTCGTATAACGAAATAGCCATGAGCAGCTGCAGATACAACGGCGGCGTAATGCGGCCGCTGAGCAACTTGAGCTCGTCCCGCAGAAACCTACATGAGTTTGATTCAGAGTCCCAGCCTTTACAACCAATCTCCACCGCCGACGCTTCGGACAACCTAGCTTCTAAACCCGAGAACAATTCAACCACCCTGATGCCGTATACATCGGGAGACGGAGGGGGTGGATGTAACAACAGTGGCAGTAAATCGGGTAAAAAGAAGAACCAGAACATTGGGGAAAAGCTTGGACACAGAAGGGCCTTGTTTGAGAAAAGGAAGCGTCTCAGTGACTATGCTTTGATCTTTGGGATGTTTGGGATCGTTGTTATGGTTATAGAGACTGAACTCTCATGGGGAGCCTATGGAAAGGTGCGTAACTAAATCCCATGAATCGTGCAGGTCCATGTAGGTCAAAATAATTTATTGACTTGAATGGTATGTTGAGTTGACCAGGCAAGTTTAATAGTAAAGTGTTCTAAACTAGTTGCCATACCCGTCTTGTTTTCTTCACACATAAAATATTTAGACAGTGAAGACTGGAGACGTATCCCATAAGCAGTCAGCCATCACTTGCATGGCAGGATAGGCTCTTTCTTTCAGTCCAGGTGGGCTGACAAGATCCATCGGCAGTGACACTTGGTATCCCAAGCATTAAGAGCATTAAAGATAGGGTTTACCAATATAGTACTGTATTGAACTACATATGCACATCTGATGTGAATGCCATCATTCACATGAGATGTGCATAATGTAGTTCAATACATCAAGTTTTATTTCTGTGTTATTTTTTATTTATAGTGATGAAATGGAACTATACATTTTTATTAGTACTCTCTGTTGCATAAATGCATTTTGTATTGTCGTATTATTGTTCTTTTTGTTTTCACAGGAGTCCTTGTATTCACTAGCTCTAAAATGCCTGATAAGCCTTTCTACAATCATACTTCTTGGTCTGATTATCATATACCACGCAAGAGAGATCCAGGTAACATACTTTTTTTTGTCATTCACATACTTGAGTGGATTTCTGAGGTTAAAACATTGCACATTTGCTATCCATGTGCACAGTGCTAGAAATTCCTGTTAGTAATAGTGTTTGTTTGCAGAATAATTGTAACCAAGACATTCATGTGCTCAATCAAATTAACTGACTTCACTGGGTGCAATCACTCTGAACTAAAGCAGATTATTTCAAATTCAAATTCATTTCCACTTAATCTGGTGACATGATCTAATTATGGTATAAGCCATGATATCATTTTACTGACATGTTGGCCCATGTATTGAAAAGTTGAGATTACTTAGAGGATCAATACCTGAGACTTGGACATGTATCTGGCCTGGTATCATAATCAAAACACTGTTGCTCCATTTTCTTTGTTGCTCTTGACATTAGAAGCTATACAAATCAATAATTTCAAATAATGTATTTGAAAGTGACTCTTATTTAATGAAACTCCTCACCCACTCTGAGGGTTTCCGCTTACCTTGTCCATAGGGTCTAGGTTCCAGCCTGATGTAAAGCCCACATTGTTTTTCCAGTCTTTACTTCAGTCTATAATCATTTTGTTTATATTCTTTTGGGGATTTGTGATTTCTGTAATAACAGATAACACATTAAAACACAACACTCTTTTAGAAACAAACATGTTCCAAAAGGGTTGTTTCCAATAGGTTAACTTCTTTTGGTTGCAAGTACAACCCTTTTGTGATCCATATACAGTTCCCTCCATAACTATTGGGACAATAAATTCAAAATTGCTATTTGTGCCGTGTATATGAATATGATTAAAAGATGAATATGAGGCAAAAGTACAGACTGTTCACCTTTTATTTCTGTCCGTTTCAACACTTATGTGTTTTACCAACTTTACCAACAGCACTGTTATTGTTATAATGAGTTCCATTTCCCCATTTTATGAGAGCATAAGTATTGGGAAATTTGTCTTAGAGGTGATTCTAATTGATCAGGGGGGTTTCCTGTTGCATTGATTGTTCACACATAAAGAGCTGTGAATGTGTAGTCTCAGTTCTATCCTTTACATTTGCTTTTGGAGTCTGAGTTTGGTGTCAGTAGGCATAATCCAACAAGAATACTAGGGAGCTGTCCATGAATGAAAAGCATGTTATCTGGATGCTAAATAAAAAGAGGAACTTACTTAGAACCCTAGCACAAAAGCTGGACATAGTCAAATCAATCATCTGGGACGATCTGAAAAAGAAAGAAACCACTGGTTTCTTCAGCAATAAGAAATGACCAGGTTGGCCAAGGAAAACAACAGCAGTAGATGACAGAAAAATGACTAGAGCTGTGAAAAACAACCCTAAAATAAGTGTTGGTGAAAATCACTAACAACCTCTAGGTTACTGGGGTGAAATCTACTGTTTGCAGAATACTTTGGCAATTGAATTACAAAGCCTACACTGCAAGATACAAACCTTTCATAGGCATCAAAAACAGACAGGCCGGATTTAAATTAGCTAAAAGTACAAAGACCAGAAAGTACAATTTTGGAACAGTTTTAGGGGAAGGTGAGACGAAGGTGAACCTTTATCAAAGTGATAGGAAGGCAAAATTGTGAAGTAAAAAAAAGAACGATCCAGAGGATATCACCTCATCTGTGAAGTGCGGTGGAAGTAGTGTCATGGCATGCGCATGCATGGCTGCCCCTGGAACGGAGTCAGACATGTTTGTTGATGATGTAACGAATGATGACAGTAGCAGAATTAATTCAGAAGTGTACCCAAGCGTCTTGGAAACCAATGTACAACAAAATGCCACCTGACTCATTGGGTGGCACTTCACAAAGCAAAAGAACATTGTTGAACAATGATCCAAAACACACTGCTAATGCAAACCAGCAGTTCATCAGGGGAAAAAAGTGGAACGTTTTTGACTAGCCAACTCAATCTCCTGATTTAAATCTGATTGAATATGCATTTCACTTGCTGAAGAGGAGACTGAAGTCAGAAACTCTCCAAAACAAGCAACAGCTCAAAATGTCTGCAATAAAGGCTTTGCAAAGCATCTCAATAGATGATACCAAAGAGGTTTGGTGATGTAAATAGGTCGCAGACTCACTGCTGTTTTTGCACGCATGGGATTTGTGACTAAAGATTAGATTTTATACTTTTTACTTTGTTTTTAAGCTGAATTGTCCCAATACTTACGCTTGCATAAAACAGGGGGATGGAATATCTTGAAACAGCCAGAAATAAAAGGTGACATCCTGTACCTTTTCCTCATATTCATCTTGTAATTGTGTTTTCATATGTCTTGAGTGTACAACAAAAATATCTATCTGACTTTACAGTCCCAATACTTACGGAGGGCATTGCAGAACCCTACGTACATTCAACATAAAATGTGCTTACTTGGAAACAAAGGAGTTTTTACCTGGAAACAAAAAGAGTTCTTTAATGGGTTCTCCAATGGTGACCGCCAAGGAACCCTGGCAAGAACTCAATAGGACCCATTGAGGAAGGTCAGAAGTCACAATATTTATTGGAGGATACTTACCTTGAGTAAACATTTATTTTAAGAATTAGTGGTTAGGGGACAGCAGCCAAATACATATTTTACTTGGAAAGTGGGTGGCTGGAGCATCTCAAGATTGGCTCCTGCAGCTTTCAAATCTTCAGGGGTTAACTGGTCTGAAGTCTTAGCTTCCTTGAAAGGTTCCAGCACTTGGATAAAACTCAATTTTATGACCTTGCGTCAGAGCATTGTTGCATTACTTACAGTGTTTTCTTCCTGCAATTCAGCACTTACATCTCGGTTGTAGAACCACTTAATTAAAATAACAAATGGCTCTTACTCTGGTGGTACTCGTTAAAAGGTGGACATATATTACGCTATTGTCAGTAACCTTTTACACGTGAATACAATTGGCCAGTGTAGAAATACATTTGCCTCTGTCAAGCATTCTCCTTTAACCTTGCAGAGACCGCATAAAAAGGACCAAACACTTCTTATGCAGGATCTTAGTTTTGAAACAGCAAGAAAACGTGAAGGATATCTACTACGTACAGTATTTTCAAACACCAAAGACACAGTTTGAACTATTTAACTATAATAGATGATGTGCAAGGAATATCCCTCCATTCTGAAGTGAATATTGCTTGTGTCATGTCTATAAATTAATCAATATTCTTTCTCATGAGTATATTTGCGTGACATTGTGGAGTAGAATTCAAATGTACATTTACATTTTTGTCATTTAGATGCTGCTCTTATCCACAGGGACATACAGTTAATGCATTCATCTTAAACATATGTCTGTGGTATAGCTTGCGGGATACAGTGTCTGAATCTTTTGCATGGTTGAATTATAATTGGCTCTATTAATTAGCATGAATGATATACTGTATTTAGGACTTCAATAATAGAAATTGCTCAACAGGGAAATGTGTTTGCCTGTCAATGGCCTAGTGTGAAGCTTTCTTTGCAAGGGACAATTAATGTGCATTCTGATCATTACCATATTTTCATCCATAACAAAACCTTTGACGTTTCCTGAGCAATGTTTTTATACAACCGTTTACATGATAAAATGCAGTGCATGCTATCAAGAGGGCATAATTTCCAGGGTTCTTATTTAGGCTTCAGCCTGTTGTATTTCTGTTACTGAACGAACGTACATCTCATGACCTAGACAACAATGGCTGGAATCAACAAATTTGTCTGACAACATCAAAGGGAATGCTTGGGGAGTGATTTGAATGATTTTTGCGATAATGGTAAAAGCACAAATACTCAGAGGGTTGTTTTTTCTCTGTGATATGAGTAAAATGTTTTTTTTAGTAAAATGGGTTATGATAGGTTCGTTTTTATATTAGAAAAATCAGATGTACATTGTTTTCCGTACCTTCAGTTATTATAATTTCCAATTGGTATGTGACTCAATATAGCGGTTCTCACCCTGTTCACCTTGGTAAGTGACAATTATTAAAATCCCTTTACTGTTACCACTCTCGCAGCAATATTACTACTCATTATTCTCCGTTCTCACCCTGGTTGTGACCCGACTCTGTAGGTTTTGCACCGCTTCACTACTCATGGTTGTATCTGTAGTGGTAGTATTACTGTACCTCACTAGCACAGCGCTTACACCCTAGCCCACTCTCAAAATGGGTTGCTTTCCATCCTCAGGGAGTGAGATTATGCATGCACATCCGTCTGTTCTCCGAGATGCCTGTCAAATACCGATACCTAGTGCAGACTGAGGAGAGGTGCCCAGATGCTGATCCGACTCTTTGAAAGTGATATACTTGTGAAAACTGTACAAACTGGAGATATTACATTTCCATACTACTTTTTTGTGTGCTTTCACAGTATAAGGGCATTCATATAGACTTCAGTTCCTGTCTTTTTAGTGAATTATGTGTTTCTGCGTGAGTGTGACGGAAGATCTTGGACATAAACTGTAACATACAATTCTCCTATCGTCAACACCTAAAATCTTCTACAAATGTAAAGTACATATTCTGTATCTTCACTTGATTCAGTTTTCATCCAGTTTCCCTCCAGTTTCCCTGCGACTGGAAATGTGAATTATTTTTACTGGAAATCTCTTTGTAGAGATTGTATGTTTTTTGTTAAGGATTATCAGATCAGACATTTTACTGGGGTAATTTCAAACTGTGGAAGTCTTTTCAAACATTGAACACACGACAATTTATATTTCCTGCATTTTCAACAAAATTCCTGCAAAAACAGGATGGTGAAATTAATACACTGTATCTTTAAATGTTTCAAACTTTTATCAGAAGCCACAAAACAAGTTAACTGTAACAAATGTGGACAGAATACAATGCTGTTTAAGTTTTTAAACAGAGGTCTTTAGAGGACAGCTGGAGTACTGTGATGTGTCTTTTATTTCCGATAACCCCAGATAACAGTCTAGGGTGTTGAGTATACTTAGCTCAGCTAGAGAGCTTGGAAATTATGTTTCTAATCTCACTTTGATTTTAGTTGCTGTCACCAGCAAGAAATTGAATTATCAAGAGAATTGCTCATTGTCAAGAGAAATGCTCATTATCAAGAGAAATACTCGTTATCAAGAGAAATGCCCTTAGAAGAATGTTTTCCTTCTCAAATATATTTGATTACTTTAAAAGGACTGTGAGTGACATGTTAAAATGTTTGTTAGCTTCCTCCTTGATTTTATGTTTAAAATGCATTGGCACTGTGGCATTGTGAAGGCCAATGCAGTGGCCTTTTACTGATTTCTATAATTACATTTCTGCCATTGAAACTAATGTCTAATGCTTAGAAATGATCTCTAATGTACATCTTGAATTCATTTTCTAATTTTGAAATTAACCAGAAATCAGCTCTTAAACTTTTTGACAGTTTTATAATTTTTAAACCACTTTGACAGTTTTAAACCACTTTGAGTCCCAGCTGTTGTTCTGTCTTAACAAAAGTAAGCCTTGTCTAGCCAGGGTGGTGTGTGTGTATCATGGACACTGTGGTGTAACGGCAGGAGAGGCAGTGCCTTTCTCACAGTGAAATCTGTCCCCTACTTGAGACACCAGACTGGGGTCAGATATCCATTGCTGGCTGGTGACCATAAGGTTTTCACTGGACAAACAGGCATTCAAGGACATTGATGCTCAGCCTCTGAACGGAATGGGAGTCCTAATTATTACTAATTGACCATGTTTAGCTCATGCACTATCTGTTCAGAAGCATAGCTGTATAATTGAAATGAGTAATATCTCAGAGCACTCCAGACCATGTTATATTTACTTCTCTTATTGTCCTTTCTTCCAGCCATACCTTTTTTATGCTACTCATGGAGAAAATATGGAATTATGTAATAACGTATTTCAGATGCAACACTTTAAACCAACAGCTCGAGATTTACTCAACAAAGTCGCCTCTTAGTGGCTCACTTTGATATCATAAATAAACCATTGCATTAATTTGTGATTGCGCTGAACCTTTCAATCTAACTCAGTAATGAGATTGAGCGGTTTCATTCTCTTGGTGACAAGATATATGTTGCCATTTCCACAGATTAAATATTGAGCCCAACTCCATTAGTTATATTGAGCATACTGAAACCAGTAACCAACCAAGGCCGACACCGACATCGGTAACCTCCTGGGTAGGAAAGGAGAGAGGCGGAGACACTTAGGGACGTCTTTAATGGTGTCGTCTGGACGCGGATGTCAGGGCTGAGGCGCGGGCTCAACCCAACTGGCCCAGGTGGAACTTTCCCGGTAATGAGCAGGGGAATGCTCCCTAAATGATTCAACGGTATTTGTGTCCATCAGACGAAAAGGCATCCATCTGAGGTCAGCCAGTGGACCGTGACTGGAGGTTGTATTTAATGGCTGTTGGCCTTGGTTAGAGTTGTTCACTCCGGCTCTCGGTTTCCAAGCCTCATTGTGCTTTGTACGCTCGGCTTGTGACATTGCTGCTTTCGACGCATGTGTGCGTGCACTGTCTGTCTATATGGGCGAATTGATTCGTAGCTAATTAACATAAAGGTCGTTTTGAAAATGGTACTAGAGTCACGAGTCATTAATATTTTAGAAAGCACCAAAGGGTTTTTCTGTGGTCAATATTTATGAAAAAAAGAAAATAGGTAAAATAGAGTTCCGAGGTTTCCCTCAGACAACAACAACATTATATTCGGTTGATAGAGACATGATGTTGTCCCTTAAACCACGTGCAACATTTCATGTTTTCCTCTGCAAATGTCCGTTACTCTCCCTCTACCTAATAATTAGTGCGACTTGCATGGAATATTTTATGCTCAGAGGTAAAGAACTCTTGAGTATTGTATTTCAGGTCATCCATTAGCATGATTGCTTTTACCAAGTACACATTCCTTATATAAACTGGTTTTAAATGTTTTATTGGTTTGTTTTGAGCAACAGGCTTTGTGAGCACTTTGTTTTGTTAAATGTGTGCAAATGATAATTGCACTTGGGCTGATTGATGATGACTCAAGTCTGTGAGTGAGATAGCGTCTGTTACATAGTGGACTATACAGCTTGTGTTTCCATGTCTAAGTTACACTATCATGGAAAGACTTGTCAAGCCGGGCTGAACCAACAGAGAACTAGGTTAGTATTACAGCATCTCGGAGTCCGGCAGATATCAGTGACCTCAAGGAGCTAGATGTTGTTACGTATTTAATTTAGATGTGCTATTTTAAATCATCTTTGTGGGGGAACGTTTCAACGAGGTGTTTTGATGAATGAATCGGGCAAAGGTGTTGCGTGGGGGCGTTTGGTGCGCGTAGCTCAAATGTAGTTTGAGCCGGAATATGGGTCGTTAATCTTGACATCTGAGCTAGGTTGTGTCTGTGTTGTTTATGACGCTCTGTGTGGTTGGAATTTACTGTGGCTGTCGGTTGCGAAGTGTTTGGCTTGCAGGCTTTAATGAGAGTGCGACATTTGCCAAGATGTTCTAGTGGAATGGTCTGTTGGGATATGGTATAGGTGGCTGCGATGTCAATGTGTTGGTGGGATCTCATTATGTAGCATGTACAGAGCTCGCGTGTGTTTGTGGCGTGGGCGGCAATATAGGCCAATTTCCATTTGTACATTAGTTATATTTGTGTACGTGAGCTCAAGATGTGAAATCGAAGCTTTTTTTGTCACTGGAAAAAATAGATGTACTAATGTTTTATCGCTAAATATACGATCTAGGTCACTGATCCTATTAAGCTTCCAAGAATGGAACAGCATTTTTTGTTCTAATGAGGATCCTACAGTTATACTAAATGGGGTTTTGTTGGCAGAATGTCGAGCCATAATGTGTGACTCCACTTATGTATATCCCAAGTCTTGGTCCTCGTAGAGAAATCTGAATTATTAAATATTCTGGTGTGTTTCACTGATCTGCGAACACATTTTGCTGAAATTTGATGGATGGTAGACTTCGTTTCTTTTTGTTTGAGATTAATTGATCCTAAATATTGCATTTTATTTCATTTTTATTCTGTGGCTGAGACCACAACGATGTAGACAGGAGAAATGCTGGGAAGAACAAACCTTTCCGGACCGATTACCGATGCTCAAATAGAACAGGCAAGACAATATTGTTGTTTGTGAAGTCTGACGACCAAAAACAGATTGGCTTGGTGAAAGGCCAGATGTCGTTCATTAAATAGTGAAGCATCATGCAATGGCTTCACTTAAAATGGGATTTTCCATTTGCCTAGATATTGAATGGCTTTGGTCACTGTGGATATGTAGCCCAGAGAAAAAAAAAGCTCTCTAAAATTTGCTGACTAACACATTTAGTGAAATATCACCCACTGGTTGTAACGGCCCTGTATACAAACCAAAGACCTTGAGGTGATTGAGTGCAGGGAGGAACCAACTGAGGAAGACGATCTGCATTGTGTGTCAGAGAGGGGAATTATTTGACAACTGTAGAGAGTAAGCTAGCATGGCTCGATTAAATTTAGTCAGCAATCCATTTGCAGTCGAGTATTCATAAGGGTTAGGGCAGAAGGGGAAGCCTTCTCTGGAGGCAGATTCTACAAGTGTATCTGTAGATCATAAACCCTGAGTGATCACTCTGACTGACTGGAGGTTGGGTGGGTCTCTTGATAGGGGTCTAGGACAATCAGGAAATTAGTTTGGGGTAGATGGAAGCATTGAGCAATAAACCATGGAACTGCCAAACTGCTTTAGTTTAAGTGCAAGACAAGAAAAGGGGGAGGAAGGAAGGTTCAGATGGGGAGGGGGAGGTGGAGAGGAGGTGGGGCTGGAGTGTGTGAGAGATTGGATGGAGGAGAATCATTAAATGTTGGGAAATCTCTTCACATGGAAGCCCCCAGCGGAGTGTCCTACCTTCTGGTCTGTGTGGCTCGGCGATAAGAGACCACTGCTAATGTGGGAGGTGACAGATGTTCTCATTAGTTTAATGCTTTGAAGTCAGAAATGTTAGCCACTCGCAGGAGGTCCCACAGATGACTGTGGCCGATTGTGTGAAGAGTGTAGCAAACATTTATAGTAAGTAACTGGGCTCACTGAACAGCAATCAGCCACATCACAAACCCTAGTTAATGAATGAATTTCAATGCAGTGGCAGCTAAGGTTTATGGATTTAGCGGTTCAGTAAGACGTCATAATGATTCAAATCTAAGCCTGTGTTTAACCAGCAAAGGTTCAATAACCATCTGATTCCCTGTCACCCTCCGTCCCTGTTGGAATCCAGTTATTCATGGTAGACAATGCAGCGGACGACTGGAGGATAGCCATGACCTACGAACGCATCTTCTTCATCTGCCTGGAGATCCTGGTGTGCGCCATTCACCCCATCCCGGGGAACTACACCTTCACGTGGACGGCGCGCCTGGCCTTCTCCTACACGCCGTCCAAGACCGACGCGGACGTGGACATCATCCTGTCCATCCCCATGTTCCTGCGGCTGTACCTTATCGCCCGCGTCATGCTGCTCCACAGCAAGCTGTTCACGGACGCGTCGTCGCGCAGCATCGGGGCGCTCAACAAGATCAACTTCAACACGCGCTTCGTCATGAAGACCCTGATGACCATCTGCCCCGGCACCGTGCTGCTGGTCTTCACCATCTCGCTGTGGATCATCGCCGCCTGGACTGTGAGGGCCTGTGAGAGGTCTGGACCGGTTGCCTTGTCACACTACGCCGCACAAAACGGCACATGAATCATACATAGGGCTTAGCGGTGTGCCGGGCAGACAGGTGTTAATCTACAGGTTGCCGACTGCACCGAAGTATAGGCCTAGAACCAGATTACAGAGCTCGCTCACAGTCACAGCCACACCAGCTAGTTCTCGTACACATTTTCTGCCCCGGAATGTCAACGGAGAGAAAATCAGGGCTCGTCGTTTACACCTCGTTAGGAGAATCTGTTTACAGCGTGTTAGTATTTCCCATGAATAAGACATGGATGGATGTATAATGTATCAGACGTGTAGATATACTGTGCAGCAGACTGCCGAGTCCAGGCTGACGCTATGCCTTGCATTCCAGATACCATGACAACATGGACATAACCAGCAACTTTCTAGGGGCCATGTGGTTGATCTCCATCACCTTTCTGACCATTGGATATGGAGACATGGTCCCCAACACCTACTGTGGAAAAGGAGTCTGCCTCCTGACTGGGATTATGGTGAGCCCTTTAGCACAACTCACAACACATTGTCGTGCCACAGCTGCACTCTCTTTTCCACTGTTTCTTATGAGGTCATATTTTTTAGTCCAGCCCTTGGAAGTCTCGTAATTCTTTTTTTTCCGTCTGCCAATATTTCTATATTTTTCCTTCAGTGGGTTGGCAGTACGTATGCATTCATATTCAGAGGACATTGATGTGGGAATTTTGTTTTTAGCCTATATTCCCAATATTATTTCAATGGAATCTGTGTTTTTAGAACTGACTACGTGAAGTCCACCTGTGTTACAGTATTTATTGTACTTCCCAGGGGGCAGGCTGCACAGCCTTGGTGGTGGCTGTAGTTGCAAAGAAACTGGAGTTAACCAAAGCTGAAAAACATGTTCATAATTTTATGATGGACACCCAGCTAACAAAAAGAGTAAGTGGATACTGTACTTGCATGTCATTTTCAAATTTTACAGAATAATCTTAGCTTCTCCATTTTTCCATTGTGCAGCTTTTTAAGAAGACCGTCTGTGGTTGAAAAATTAGTACATCATGCTTTGTAATAAATAAGCAGTATGTTATTTTAAAGCATGTTTAACTCTACCATTTGGGTCACACAGTGTCTAACTCTTGTGTGTCAGGTGAAAAACACAGCTGCAAATGTACTCAGGGAGACGTGGCTCATCTATAAGAACACCAAACTGGTGAGGAAGATGGACCACGCCAGAGTCAGGAAGCACCAGAGAAAATTCCTCCAAGCCATTCATCAGTAGGTACCCTGCCCAAGTGTGGTAAAGCCTCTGTTATCTTGGCAGTCTCAAAGTCACTCGCAAAGCCTCCAGAATCATAGATGAGAATACAAATCTGAGATCTGAATTGTTTGACACCTGTAGCCCAAATCCGAATTTACTCTATGAAATTTGTAATTAATTTCATTAATTCTATACATTTATTAGTGGTGCCATCTTAACAGCGCACTGGCCAATAATGTGGGATGCATCGAAATGGCAGTTTCAAAAGTCATGCAGATTATATGCAAATCTCTTATATGCTTATTTTTTTAAATGTATTTCTCTTTTAATCTCTCTTTGAGTTTATAAGATTTGTGTCGTATCTATATTAGTATTCACAATCATTTTCAGAAACCAACCCTTATGGGTCAATGATCTAAAAAGTCAGTTTAATTGATGAGAATTGTGCTGCTAAATGTTGTTATTTATTAGGATATGACGGTGTCATAATGGAGTTGCTGTGTTGGTACAGTGTGGGAAAGAGACTGAAGTAGTCCTTATTAATCAGTACTATATAAAATGTCTAGCAGCTATATTTCTACTTTTGATAAATTGTACTAATACGGTCTAACCCATCTACTGGCTGTGTAACCCAGTATCTTCATACTGCAGCAGCTGTGAACTATGACAGAGGTCCAGGGTCGGCCACACCCCTTTGACCACAGCCTAAACTATTCATGATAAACTCTTGAGGACCATTTAAACTCCCCAACCTTAAATGGTGACAGTCATACACTGATGAGCCAAAACATTATGACCACCTGCCTAATAGGCTGTCGGTTCTCCGCATGCTGTCAAAATGGCTCTGACCCACCGAGGCATGGACCCCTGAAGGTGTCCTGTGGTATCTGTCACCAAGATATTAGCAGCAGATCCTTCAAGTCCTTTAAGTAGCAAGGAGGAGCCACCGTAGATCAGACACATTTAATTTTTTCACCTTGAAGTCATCATGTTCCTCGAACCATACCCCAAACTATGTGTGGCAGGGCGCATTATCCTTCTGAAAGAGGCCATTGCCATCAGGGAATACCATTGCCATGAAGGGGTGTACCTGGTCTGCAACAATGTTTAGGTAGGTGGCACGTGTTAGATTTACGTCCACATGAATGCCCTGATCCAGGGTTTCCCAGCAGAACATTGCCCAGGGCATCACACTCCCTCCGCCGGCTTGTCATCTTCCCACAGTGCATCCTGGTGCCAACCCTTCCCCAGGTAAACGGCGCACGCGCACACGGACGGCCACGAGATGTAAAAGAAAACGTGACTCATCGGACCAGGTGACCGTCTTCCACTGCTCCAAGGTCATTGTAGGTGCTTTAGCAGTGACAGGGGTCATCATGGCCACTCTGACCGGTCTGCGGCTACACAGCTCTATACGCAGCAGGGTGCGATGCACTGTGTGCTGTGACACATTCCTCCTCTAACTATCGTCAAAATTTTCTGTGTGCCACAGTGGACCACAGTTACCCTCGTGCATCAGTGAGCCTTGGGCGCCCAGCACCCTGTCACCAGTTTGTGGCTTGTCCCTCGGTGGATACTCACCACTGCTGACCGGGAGCACCCCACAAGCCTTGCCATTTCAGAGATGCTCTGACCCAGTCATCTGGCCATAACAATTTGGCCCTTGTCGCTCAGGTCTTTGCTCCTGCCCATTTCTCCTGCATCCAACATGTTTACTACAAGGACTGATTGTTTGCTTACCATCTAATCTACCCAGACCTCTCCTAACCCTTGTT
>JACXGI010000498.1:90741-101595 GCA_016801175.1 Esox masquinongy
CCCCTCCGTCATCTCCATGGTGTGAGGGACTGACAGTGATATCTACCCCCTCTATCATCCCTGTGATGTAAGGGACTAACAGTCATGTCCACCCCTCCGTCATCTCCGTGGTGTGAGGGACTGACAGTGATATCTACCCCCTCTATCATCCCTGTGATGTAAGGGACTAACAGTCATGTCCACCCCTCCGTCATCTCCATGGTGTGAGGGACTGACAGTGATATCTACCCCCTCTATCATCCCTGTGATGTAAGGGACTAACAGTCATGTCCACCCCTCCGGGATCCCTGTGATGTAAGGGACAGAGTCATATATTCACCCTTCCTCATTGCTGTGATTTAAGGGACTGACAGTCATTTCTACCCCTCCCTCATCCCTGTGATTTAAGGGGCTGACAGTCTTATCTTCCCCTTCCGTCATCCCTGTGATATAAGGAACTAACAGTCATTACTACCTCCTCCCTCATCCCCGTAATGTAAGGGACTGACAGTCATGTTGCATGTCAAGGGGGCTGTGAGTATACCCGTGTTCCTTGGAAGTCTTGAGTCAGATCATCGGTGGTTCTCCTTTAGCGCTTTGTCATCAATCAGTTACCCGCCAGGTAGCCTCTTAGGCAGTCTCCAGGGAGAATACGAGTGCTCTGAAACGCTCTGGTTGTACATAACCCATTTTCCAAGCCAATGTTTACTTCTACTTCTGTATTTCCTCCCTTTTAACAATTTACTACCATATCAAACCTGATACGATATTCATCCTATTTTCAAGATCAGATTTACTTTATAATTATGATCAGGTTCGGATTATATTCATATGCTATCGTGAAAATCTGTTTGAAATATTTTCTGTTTTGTATGTTTTATTCTTCAGTGTGTGGTCATCTTTAATTGTTATTTTCTTTGTGCACCGTTTACCATGATGACATTGAGAGGTTTTTGAAAGGGATATGAGATAGAGGATATTGGCTGCTGAGTCTGTTTTATAGGCTTCTGTCATAGTTGCTCAGGCAAGGTTATTATGTCCTCTATAAAACTCAGGCTATTTGTGGTAATGACAGTTTATCATGTCAACCTTCTCTTCTCTAGGACAAGCTAATAAGAGAAACCCTTAGAGCTTAGGCACAATCTCCACAGGACCAGATTTAGCTGAAAAAACGCAACTGCCAATGCTTTGCGCAAGGGCATGTCCATCTCTCATACTATCCAGGCTCAGCGAGCCATAGGAAGAGGGACAGGGTTTGAAGCGGAGGAGTTGTGGTTCAGAAAGCACCTGTGCGTGTGCGCGTGTGTGTGCGAGTGTGCGTGCGTGCGTGTGAGTGAGTGTGCGTGCGTGCGCGTGTGAGTGAGTGTGCGTGCGTGCATGCGTGGTCATAGATGCCACTGCTGCAGTTTTTAGCTCCAGGCAGGGGCTGTCTGACAGGATCTCTGCACACTGTTGGGAGATGGACCCTGAGGGATCATGTTTATTTCTCTAGTGGAGGGCTGGAGAAGGGGTCAGACAAGAGTTAGTCATCTGTCCTGAGGCAATTTCTGTAGATTATTATTTTTATTTTTTTTTAGAAATTCCTATGCCTCCTCCTCTGGCCTGAGCTGGTTTAGTCGTCTTGTAAGATCCTCCACAACTAGTATGTAGTGGACAGGTCTGAGAGGACAAGGAGGTAACTGTAAACTTCTGTAGTGAGGCTTTTTCCATGGTCTCCGCGGTGATCCTGGGGAAAACCTAGGTAAATAATATCTCCGGAGCATCTGAAGCGTCACGACTGGCTGTCTGATCAACGTTTCTCCTAGTGAGGCAGCCGTATGACATACAGTCCTGGATGTCTGGTAAGCTGGGCCAGTCTGGAGGGGAGGATTAGGAAAGGACATCAGGGAGTAGCTAGTACAGGACAACCCAGAATAATGAGACAGGGAAATTGACTTTTTAAACCCCGTGATTTAATGGCTATCAGTGATGGCCAGAGGTGCTGCAGGCGGTGATAGTGATGATGGTACTAAGTCGATGTTCATTTTGTGATGTGTATGTGTTTTTGTTGATATTCAAAATGGCAGCAGTTGGATTTAGGGAATTTTTTTTTTTTTTTTTGCAGTACCCAGGCTTGAGCAGGAGACTGCGCCTGCCATCTGGATGCATTGACATGATGTTGTAATAACTCATTTGTCTATTATGTTTCCTTTTTTTCCTGTTTGTGTCGACACAATGCTATAGAGCTCGAAAGTAAGTCTTCGCCTCACATGTAGCTACAGAAATGTTGTGTGCATGCGAATGAGAGCTTGTCTTTTTGACTCAATAATGTGACCAGAAATTACACTCCTTCATTTGATAAGTGAAATTCATTTCCCAACAACTACTGATTGATTACGGTATGTCGAATAATGTGCATATGTCAGTAAGGCTATAATTTATTTTATATAGCCAGGTACACAACAACATTTTTGTCAAGATTTTAATTTATCTTTGATATCATTACCTAAACTCTTTCATGATTAGGCCCAAGTAAGTTAATAGGCTGCACTACCCTACAAAAACTCAACATGGGTGTCTTTAAACAAAGCAAGCTTCTTGGTAAAATCCGTAATACTTTTCATCTATCAAAATATTGCATCTGCTAATTATTCATCAATGCCAACCCCTTCCTTGTGCGTCTCATTAATAAAAAGACACACACTGCCAAAGTTACCATGGATCTGTCTTTGATGAATTTCAATTATAGGTGATGGAGGGTGTTTTTCTTTCCATTGTTGCATGAATGTGATGAGAATTTGATCTTTAATCAGAAAGCCACTGATTAAACTCTAACAAACTGTGCTTTCATGGACCAAAGGATGACCACCGGTGCTTGAGAAAAAGGAGAGGCTTTGCTCTAATAACTGCAGAATGGAACGTATCTGTCTAGGCTGATGTTTACTCCCCCTTATCTATCTACCGTAGCTGCATTACCCAGGGTCATCTTTCGGCTCGTGAAACCATTGTGACGCCTGTAACATTTGCATTTCCTCCATTTCTCAATTGGATGACTGGTAGCAATAAAAACAGTGGCCAGCGGATTTTGCCCATTGTAGGCAGATGCATTGAACTCGTCTAGCTGTACTGAGCTACCCCACCCCCTCGGCCTGGCGTTCCTTTCGGACGGTGATGTGATGCGTTATCCTGCAGCAGGCACGGTGCATGTTCCCCACCAGATGTCTCACAGTTTGTCGGCGCTGGTCATCCTCCGCGTAATGACGCCGTCTGTCGTGCAGCTCGCGGCTGCCCCCTGGAGACGGCGCCCCTCCGTGGGAGACAGAAATAGAGGCTTGGTGGCGGCTTATTGGGGACAGGAAGAAGCATGCGTTCATTTGCTCAGTGACTGGCGGATTCTGTGGTAGTGGGACACGACCTTAGAGGCGCTCTGCGGTAATTGAGAGAACGTGAGGCTCTCTCTCCTCGGTGTCAGCGGCATTGGTCAGGAGGCACAGGCAGGCTGGGGCAGAGCGGGGCTACACCACGGGCCTTGCCTAATACGCTGGAGATAATTAGCCTTCTTAGTGCAATGTAAACAGGGGCCACAACGAAGAGAGCAGTGGAGAGAAAAGATATCCAAGGTGCCTGAGAGAATTAATAAACTAAACATAGCTGGTTTTCCCTTAATAGAAAGCAAAGCTGATTAGGCTTGTTGAGAGACACACGAGAAGTCTGAATTACAGGACACTGACTCATTGAGTATGAGAGGTCAGGACCTTTTCCCATTCTGACCGAGGCTTCCTGCCCGCCTTGTTCATCACCACCTTTTGACAGCTATTGGTCATCCAACCTGCACCAATCTTGTGACACTGATCTCCTCATGTCTTCCACCCTTTTTTCCTTTCAACTTGTCAGATAACTTGAAAAGGAGTCATCTTTTCCAATAACATTGGCTACTTATTTAGAATGTGCTTCCTTGGGACCATACGGCTACCCTGTCACTAGTCATCGAGGCATCATGGTTCGCCTGTGGTATCCTTCAGTGGCTCCTTTGGTGCCATCTGTTGGTCTAACCTGTCATCTAGCTCGACACATCTCCGCCTGTATACTGGAATGTCAAACAAAGATGCTGCATTGCATGAGAATGGATGAAACTGGGCCAATTAGCAGAGTGTCTGTGAAGACCCTTCATGTTGTCCGCTCGGTTTACCGTAGTGTACACCATCAAATTCACACAGTCCAATTAGAAGTGTTAGCCCAAAAGCCCATCTCATCAGTTCCTACAATTAGTCTGAAAGCATTTGGGTTTTATCTGAAAGAAAAAGCTGCTACTTTACAGTCCGAACTCTAGCTCTCTCTGTGTAAGTCTCATTCTGATTAAGCGCGAGTGGTTGTGTGGGGGGAAAAAAAGCATTAGTGATATCTTGACAGCTGAAATGTGGTCCTGAGTATATCGCTGTTGCTGTTTCTACACCCTCCCCAGTAAGTGTGGGTTAAAGTCTCATGCTATTGCCTAATTAAACAGCAGATGACAATTATTCAAACCAGCTGTATGGATTAAAGAAACTGACTCATTTCACTCTGGCTCTTAAAGAGGGTTTTGGTTGTTTTTTAACCATTCTGTTTTACTAAGACAGAGAGGCCTCATGCCAGCTGCAGGGGTTTCCCCATTATGTAACACTGTAACACAGCAGATGGAGTTAGCCTTTATCAGTAACACACTCTCACGTTTTAAAGATGTGACGCTGCACCAGATTTATTCACGTTAGTATACTGCATAAAGCCACATGTTCTTTGTAATCTGTATCTCTTTCTTCAGCTAAATGTTTTAGTCTTTATTTTATTGTTTAATTATATTGTACAATACTGTATTTAATTTTTTCCAGTAATTAATATTGAAAAGGTAATCAATGGCCCTTTTCTATACCTTTTAGGTAGAGTATAGCTAACAAGGCCCTTCAGGTGGTACAGCTCAGATTGACTTAATGTGTTTTCTATTTTCAGATTCAAAACACTCCTACATGCAGCTTTTGGAGGAATTAAATAGTTCACTGGAATCAATTGGAGAGATTGATGCCTATGTTTGCTACAGAGGTCACGTGACCTATCGTAGTTGATATACTCTCCTTTAATCCTATACAGTGTTTCAGCTAAATCCCATTGCAGTTCAAGGGGGCTGAGGATTCACCGTTGTATCGGACGTGTGCATTCTCCCCTATGTGGTCTTCACTTGCATGCAGCTCAAATAAACTGTCTTCAGCCAAATCCTGCATTCTCTACACACATCCTGTGCATGTCCTAGGAGTGACTTCTCTCTATGTATGCATTCCTGTGTGCACAGATTTGTTAAACCTATCTTTGCCAAATAGATACATTTATTGGGTTCTGAATGGTCTTCTGTTCAGATTGAGAAGTGTTAAAATGGAGCAACGCAAGCTGAATGACCAAGCAAACTCACTAGTGGACCTTGCAAAGGTAAGCTGGACTGACAAACGTCACATATTCCAGTTTATTTTGGTTGTGAAGTTTGGTTGTGCATTTGGATTGATCTCTATCTAACCCACTTTTTGATTTGAAGGATTCCATTTGATACGTTGTGACAAGGCATCGGGTGAATTAGTAACACCTCACAAAGTCTACAGGTGTCAAATGAACAGAATTTCTTTTGGGATATAAACAAGAACCAGTTGTGTTAGTCTTTTGAAGAAAATAAGACATTTTATATTTCCACATGCTAATTGCAGGATAACCTGGTCCCAGGTCTGTTGGAGCTCTTGCCAACTCTTGCTGTCATTGGCATGACAATGAGTGACAAGGAGTTAGCATGAAAGCACATTAAACAGACTGGTACTCAGGCTAGCTGCAGGACGGTTGTTGGTGGACACATTCAGTATCTTGTCTTCAAAGATGAACACCTTTAGGTCAGTTTCCCAGACTGAGATTAAGCCTAGTCCTGTATTAAAAAGCACATTCATGTTTTTTTAGTCCAGGATTTATCTAAATCTGTGCCTGGGAAACACCCCCTTGATGGTACTGAGCACATTGTAACGTTTCAGTGAATCTTTCTTTAGTAGTTATCTTGTAATGCACTAAAGTGAAGTTGACAAACCTCCGGAAACATCCAGGTACAGAGCCAGCCTGACGCAGCAAAGAAACACAGCAGGCTAACCTGCAAAAAGGGACATGCACTGCCTTGTGATGATTCAGCTAGAAATAAAGACAGGAAGGCAGAGAGAGTTAGAGGGTTAAGAAATATAGACAAGGGCAGAGGGAGTTAGAGGGCTATGACATTCAAATGGCAACAACAGTCAAATCGGTTTCATGACAACATGCCTGGAAAGACATTAGATAGTTAATACCACCCAAACGCCCAGTGCTGTAAAACGAGGCTCACAGTGAGTGAGGAGGGGGGTGACATTGGGGAAGATGACTCATATAGCCCATGGCCCATTCAGCCATCTTTAAACATTGTCATAACCAGTTCTCGCCTTCGGAGGGCAGCATAGCATTAATCATTACAGTTCGTGAGCTCCCCTGGAGAGAAAAATACCTCACATAGCAGTGTTTTCCCTACAGTTGTAACAATTAGCATATATTTGGCGCACAACATAAAGAATGCCAGACTATCACGAGTTACCATTCAGTCTTCAGCATTTGTCCTCACTAAAGCCAATGTACCCCCAGATCCAGGTTCTTGGACCCAGAGCAACTTGAACTGGGTCTGTGAAATTAGTCCACAATGAACAGGAGTGAATGCTTACCCAAGCATTTTCTGTGCCTCAACTGAATATACAGTTCTTACAGTCTCTTTACTTCACTGAGTTCCAAACATCATTTTTTGTGACATACTATAAATATTTAATGCATTCCCAGTTTAATTTGTTTTTATGATTAACAGAGGCACACTGTTGAGTAATTTAAGTTTATGTTCCATATCCACAATTCACGTTCAATTCATTTTGACAGATTTAGACTTCATGTTGCATTTTATCCAGTCCTTATTTTCATGAATTCCAAGGCAGACATAAAATTGGTTGCTTATTTCATAGACTATGTTTCAACATTTCCATTATAGATATAATCCCTCTCAGAACATCAACTCTATATTCCTTGATAATCTGTCGAGAATTATTGCCTTTTGAAACATCAGAGGAAGTCAGTGGTTCTGGTATTGATGCAACATAGTGGTGATTAGCTGTCAGTGTTGTTTTGCCCCTCAGTAGATCATTGTGACTCTAAAAAGCCACACACCCCATTATTCCAGCCTAAAATAAAAAACATGAGAAGGTAAGTGATGGATGGCATTGGCCATAGGCTGGCAGTGATTAATCTCATTGTTAACATTAGCTCAGTATACAGCAGCCCTCAATCCCAATCTCCAGCTCTCCCGGAACTGTATATCTCACTCTCTCATAACATGCCATGTCTCGAGAGGAAGATCATCAACTTCATGGTGCAGATGTTAGTAAGTGTAAACAGCAGAATTCTCTGCAAGGTATCAATGAATACATTATTTTCTTGATGTCCTTAGGTTTTGTTATGATGGTGAAATCAGTGAAATTAGAATTATCTGTCCAGACACTAATATATTGTGTTCATCTATCTCTGTCTACCTTGATTCAGGTATATGTTTTGAACAAAGATTTGATCACAGTCAATAATCATTTAATTTTGGAAAGAACTTCAAAATGTATCTCTTTTCAACAGTCACCTAGAGAGTTGTCTTGCAGCACTTAGGTCTGAGAATCGCTGCAGACTGAGTTCAGTACAGTCTGACATGGAGGGCCAATGAATACTCTAAAAGCATCAACATCTGCAGGACACAGTGGGAAACAAAGGAACAGGTTAGTGCAGTGGGAAACAGTAACAGGTTAGTGCAGTGGGAAACAAAGTAACAGGTTAGTGCAGTGGGAATCAAAGGAACAGGTTAGCGCAGTGGGAAACAGAGAAACAGGTTAGCACAGTGGGAAACAGAGAAACAGGTTAGCGCAGTGGGAAACAAAGGAACAGGTTAGCGCAGTGGAAGACAGAGGAACAGGTTAACGCAGTGGAAGACAGAGGAACAAGTTAGCGCAGTGGAAGACAGGAACAGGTCAGCGCAGTGGAAGACAGGAACAGGTCAGCGCAGTGGAAGACAGGAACAGGTCAGCGCAGTGGAAGACAGGAACAGGTCAGCGCAGTGGAAGACAGAGGTACAGGTTGGCGCAGTGGGAAACAGAGAAACAGGTTGGCGCAGTGGGAAACAGAGAAACAGGTTGGCGCAGTGGGAAACAGAGAAACAGGTTGGCGCAGTGGGAAACAGAGAAACAGGTTGGCGCAGTGGGAAACAGAGAAACAGGTTAGCGCAGTGGGAAACAGAGGAACAGGTTAGTGCAGTGTGATAACGTACTTTAAATGACACAAATCCATGATCAACTGCACCTACTGTGTCTTCTAAGGAGAATCAATACCACAGTCTCTCTTCTCAGGTAATGAGCAATTCCTAACTTTAATTTGAGTCACATTTTCACTCAGCCTTTGACATCAATGCATGACTAAGTGAAAATGTGACCAAGTTAGGTTTTGCCCCCTTAATATATCAATAGTATTGTCATGTGTCTATCTACTGTGTGTATTCTTGTCATGTTTTAGTTTTTTCTTCGTCACTGCTGTCTTCACCTCTGGACAGATTCGTCACTGTAAATAAGTGTTTATTCTTATCCACTGACATACCGATGTAAAAAAAGGTCAAAAAAATAATACAAAATAAGGTAAATAAAATAAATCCCTTCAGAATTACCTGCGATTGCCTTCAACCTCTAGTGTCTAAATAACCCCATTCCCTGGCAGTCTTCCGCTCTCTTACTTTGACTGCATGTCTCTCCTCCTCCTCCAGACTCAGAACATCATGTATGACCTGATCTCAGACCTGAATGAGAGAGGGGAGGACATGGAGAAGAGGATCGCCCTGTTGGAGACCAAGCTGGAGACTCTGCTGGGGAACCTGCAGGCCCTGCCCGGACTCATCAGCCAGGTGATCAGCCAGCAGCACAGGGACTTCCTGGAGGTACAGCTCCAGCCGTACGACAAACACAGCCCTGAGCGTTCGCAGTCTGTTTCCAGGCGGAGGTCGTCTTCCACTGCCCCGCCCACCTCCTCGGAGAGCAGTTAGAGTCCAAAGGGAACACCTACGGAGAAGATGTCGGCCATCATATGGCCACGTTGCATTTATTGTAAAGCCTTATGGTTTCAATAAGTATTATCCACATTCTGATGACAGAATCCGAGGTACCGGGATAATGGATTTTAAAGAGAAGTTGTTTGTTTTTTATTACCTCAATAGAAGTTGTTATCCTTGCTCTGGTGACATGACCATAGAAATGATGCTTTCTTCAGTAAAAAAAAAAAAAAAAAAACGATTAGGCCTATCGATGGGGGCTGTGATCAGAACTATACTCCATCTCTATGCAGAGGTAGCCAGTTTTAGGACACCATGGTTACCGGCCGAGTGGGAAGATAGTGCACTAAAATAGTGCTTCTTCTCACGGACTTTGTGCTTCCACTGGCTTGATTCAGACGCCGAGTTCCTTAAAGCAAACTGAGAAATCGTGAGACCTGTCAATCAGCAAGTATTACAGTACTACTTTTTATTGAGGATTAAGTGCTATATTTCATGGACATGACTGAACTGAAGACCGGGGGTAGCACAAGAATGCACCAACATACTGTCACTCAGAAGTACCATATAGAGCTTGAAATATGAAAAAAAAACATATATCTTTTAGGTTAGAAACAGCATCAACTATAAAGTTTTTTCTTTTGCAGAGTGCCCCTTTAAAATTACTATTTTTGGGGCCACACTGTAAACAATTTAATCCTCTTATCAAAATGAATGCATCTAAACCTGTACTTGCACTTACTTTAATGCACTTCAATGCTGACTGACGTATGATATAAATTTGTGTTACGCATTAAAATAAAAACAATGTAGATGTTTGGGGCATGGATTTATGTTCAATGCTCTATTAATAAATTGTGAATTAGTGAGAATGACTCAAGTCATAGCACTCATGCTGTGTAAAACAAAGGGACCTCAATTTCAAACTGCTAGGCTACGGAAATTAATACTCTTAATAATCACAAACAGTTTGTTTTTCCCTCAACATACTGTAACTCAACCCTTGTTCTGGAGGCACTTAGTAATTATGTATGCTGGTGTTTGTCTCAGCTGAGCAACAATAGTTGGATGCAATTCAAACCAATAACTCGCGAGAACTGTAGCTCACTTTTAAAATCAAATAAATATTTTTATATTTTCATGAGGATAAGCACACATCCGCACACCTCTTACCGCATATGTCTTTCACACTATATTTACAAGCAAATACTGATGGAGGTATATTAACAGAGCAAATAATCCAACATACTGCATTGGTTGAGATGAAATCCAGCATATTCCACACATATCTTCCAGTAAACCTCCAGGACTAGTGTTAAAACGTCATGTTGAGGAGTCCCCCTGCTACTTCTGGTATAGCAATGTATTGTGTTAGAGGGCTGGGCCTGATCATTAACCACACACTTAATATGAGTGGTGGTTATCAGAATGAGAAGTTAACTGCAGAAAAGGAATCTCTGACACATAATTATTTAAATATTTTATGTGCTCAAGATTGTAGCATTTTATCAACAAAGCCTTTTTACTTTATTTTTAAGAGCAATACTTTGGCCACCGGCCATTCATAAAGGGAAACAAAGGTAGCCTTTCACCATTTACATTTATGCACCCTCCCTCTGCAAGGTTTTCAGAAGTTAGATGAGTGTGCCATATTCATGTGATGGACACTTCCAACCAAAAGCTCAATCCCATCTACAGTGTTGAATGTACTGTTATTGGTTTGAGAGCTTTAAAGCATTGGCAGTCGATCCAGAAATGTT
>JACXGI010000498.1:101695-133890 GCA_016801175.1 Esox masquinongy
AGAGAGAGAGAGAGAGAGAGAGAGAGAGAGAGAGAGAGAGAGAGAGAGAGAGAGAGAGAGAGAGAGAGAGAGAGAGAGAGAGAGAGAGAGAGAGAGAGAGAGAGAGAGAGAGAGAGAGAGAGAGAGAATGCATGAGATAATGCATGTCTGTAAAGTGGGTACTGTAAAAATGGGACAACTATCAAAATGGGACTGTTAAGCTTTGTAATATGTAAAATAACAATTAAAAAAATCTGTGTTTTATTTAGGAAGTTTGTGACAGTAAACAATGAGTTTGACATCATGATTTTGGCATGGCATCATGTGCAATGACACTGGTCCCCAGACAGCATACTGGGAAGTGAAATTACAAGGGGGTGAATACTTTTGAGAGATACCTTATGACGTGTCAGCAAATATGTCTGCAAACTTCTTGTTTCCATTTGGTGGCGCTAACGCGTTCCCCAGTTTGTCATCTAGTTTCTTTGGTGTGCATTTTTCTTTCCCTTGTTCCTGGCGAGAACCAATCAGGGCTGCAACCACATAATGCACAAGTGCAACTATAAGAAACAGTATGCTAAATGAATGGGTCCAGTGCAAAAAGCTTTAAAATAAAAGTCCTCAGCATACACAGGATCACAAATGCAGTTGCCTCCGAAAAAACACAAATTATTGATAGAGCAAAAACATTTCTTTATTTAAGCCTGTGTTTCTCACAAATTTTGTGATTTCTAATTTGTAATTAAGGCCCTGCTTCACTGCAGTAACTCCTGGCAGATTCGGAAAAGTACATGTCTAATTATGTGTTCTTATCACGCAGCTCACTTAACTAGGAAATCTACACCGGAATCCTTACATGCCGGAAGGAATGCATTCTCCAGCTTCTACCTGGATTGAGCTCACGGGTGCCAAAACCACCATAAGGAGTCTTCAGAGCCACCATCACCATCCCTGGACGGTGACAACTGTATCGCCCTCCATGACATCACTGGCCTAATCTGCAAGCTGAATTCAAACACTGGCAAAAAGTTTATTTTTAACAGTATTATTGGATTCCTATCAGTACAATAAAAAAATAAATATAGTTTTCTCCAATGAGATAGATAGGGAGTGCTCATAGCCACGGAAGATGTTTTAATCAGGGGGTGCTGGGAATAAAAAGACAGATGACGTGACCATTTGCTGCAGTAATAAGCAGGGATGGTCGATGTGTGCACATGAGTGACGTGTTGTTAGTTAGCGGATGGACAGACAACACACTGCAGATGTCCTTGTTAAGATTCTGTTTAAAGACGCCTGACACAGCCTACATGCATTTATTGATCTGCGTGTCATCTAGCCATGCAGATACATTGACCTGGCCCAAAAGTCATGTACTCTTATAATCTTCACCCAGCACAGATAGAAGAAGACTGGCCAACCCTCACAGCCTTGTTCCTGTCTTGGTTTCTTTGCAAATTTCGACCCTACTAGGGAGTTTTTCCTAGTCACTTTGCAATCAACTCTGTTGTTTATTGCTCTAAGGGGTTTCAGGCTGGATATCAGTAAAAGCACTTTGTCATAGCTGCTGTTGTAAAAAGGGCTTAATAAAATACATTTTATGGAATTTGATTGATATAGATTTACAAGAATTAGACTGCCTTGATCTGTCAATAGTGTTGACATGAAGATTACATCCATATGTCCAAATACTTTTTCACATGACTGTGGAGCACCACAAGTTCCATATAGATAGATACATCGTGCTAATAGTGTGCTACATAGAGATAGAGTGCGCTCATAAAGCTAGATGGAGAATTCTCCATAGAGATAGATGGTGTTCTCATAGAAATAGATAAAGCGTGCTCATAGAGAAAGGTAGAGCACAGTATTGAAATAGGCCTTGTCCATAGAGCTAGATACAGTCTTAAATAGAGATAGAGCATGATCATAGAGATATATACAGAATGTTCATAGAGATAGATAGAGCACCCCACTAAGATGAATTTCGCAGATATAGATAGTGTGCTTATAGAGCTAGATAAAATGTGCGCTGTAGAGATGGAGCTTGCGGCACATTAAATGTACTGTCAGAGGCATTTTGGGACTTTTGAAAATAACACATTTTAAAATATCCTATTTTGGGCTGAATGTATAATATGCAGTTTACATTTGCATAATCTATAAGTTGAATCATTATCATACCTCAGCCTTGAAATTCTAAGTTTAAAAGCAAGTGTTTTTGATGACGTGGGGCACAAATAATCAACACATACATGACATAGTGCACAATTTTCAAGGACCAGTTTTGGCCCAAAAGCAACACTTTTACAATCAAAAACCAAAAATCACAGATTGTGAGTCATTTAAAACCAGCAAGGGTGTAAAAAGTTCAAAGTACAATTATTTGGCTGTGTTTGCCAATTGTACGACCTAGATGACCAGGTATGGGGTGTTCGTAGCTCTAAATTTGGAACTTGCCTCATCAGTTGAGTACAGCCATATACTTTTGCTTTGTATTTCCTACACCTATAACAACAATGAATAACGGGGTAGTAACATGGTTGATAACAGTGTTGTTAATAGTTGGGTTTATTTTTAAGAGGGGACTGTAACGAAAATCATAGGCGTTACAAAGAATGTAGAAGGACTTTTAAATTGAAAAATAGTCGCATGGTCACGTGGCCCTAATGTCACTAAGCTTCACTATGCTGAGAGCGTGAATGCTAGCTAGCTGTGGTCACTGCTGTTGCTAGCTAGCGCTGTATGCTTGCGTTATTATAAAATATAAACATTCAGCAACTTTGCTTCATCGTTATAGGTGATATAATCTAAGGACAAGTTACAAAATGAGTTTACTTGCCAAAATAGCAGAAATTGAGGCCGAGGTAAGTTAGCTAACGATACTAGCTGAATTCTATCTAGCTAACGGGTTGGCCAGCTGTGTGTTAGTCACGTTTTAGCATAGCAACTTAGCTATAGCTGACTAAACTCACTCTACGTCTGTTAGGCCACTTGGTACCTTAGTTCGCTAAAGTTTCATTGGTTCACCGACGCCTTGAAATTGATTAGTCCCTAAAAAACGAACTTCTTACAATATTCGATGGCAAACGTCAGAGTCAGACAACTGTGACTAACAATATCTGGTGATACTTATACATTTTACAAAAATAGTCAGGCTACCGTTCGTTATGTGTACTGTACCGCGCTCCAATGTTTTATTGACTGGATTTAAGAAGTTAAGCGCATTTGCTAACTTAACTAGCGCTACTGTCTGAGTACTGTAACATCAGAGTTCTGACAATATGATTTAGCCGTGTATTTGTCATTATAATATGTTTTCGCCGGAAAACCAGAATTTGAACAACTTGGCTCTGGACAACTGGGGCAGGAATATTGTAGCACAGGGTAAGGCAATCCTCTTCAGTGCCGCAAGTACTAATGGTTTTGTCTCGTGCCTACTACAGTATTAGGCACCATAAACCGATCGTATTAAGCGATTGATTAAATTTGACACCACCAAGTCATCTAACAGGGTTAAACAGAAAACACCCGTATCGGAGAAAATGTGTGAATTAAAAGCATCTTCTGTATTGGGTAGATGGCTCGGACTCAGAAGAACAAGGCCACGTCTAACCACTTGGGGCTGCTCAAAGCTCGCCTGGCCAAGATGAGGAGAGAACTTATCACACCAAAGGGAGGCAGTGGAGGAGGCGCAGGGGAAGGTGATTCCGGATTTGGTCATCATTCACCTGTAGAATGTTTCCCTTTGTTACTGTTCTGTGGAGATGTAGGAAGTTAAGATTTACTGCAATTGATGCTGGTCTTTTTTTGTCTAATAGGATTTGATGTGGCGAAAACGGGTGATGCCCGTATCGGGTTTGTAGGGTTTCCCTCGGTTGGCAAGTCTACTTTGCTAAGTAACTTGGCAGGGGTGTACTCTGAGGTTGCGGCCTATGAGTTCACCACTCTCACCACAGTACCAGGAGTGATCCGCTATAAGGGTGCCAAAATACAGGTATTTCATCTTATATTGACTACACTTCACCTTAACACAAAATGCCTAACCTTTTTTGGACACCACAAGAAAACTATTCAATAACTATAGGTTATGTAAAGACAAAACAGATTGAAGTGTAAAATGGTTAGTTGAGTATCTTTGTTACAACTATGAGACAAGCAAAGTATAGGAGTTTACAGTAAATGCTTTTTACAACAGAATGCCTAAATAAAATGGTCAGACCACTAGGATGCACAGTCAGCAAAGTGCAGTTTAGTTTTTTATGAAACATTTGTTAATGGGATATTAGTGTACACTATCATTCAAAGGTTTGAGGTCACTTAGAAATTTCCTTGTTTTCTAAAGAAAAGCATTTTTTATCCAATAAAATAGCATAAAATTGATCAGAAATACAGTATAGACATTATTATTGTAATTGACTATTGTACCTGGAAGCAGCAGATAGGCTTATAGAGGCCCATTATCAGCAACAATCAGTCCTGTGTTCCAATGACACGCTGTTTGCTAATCCAAGTTTATCATTTAAAAAGGCTAATTGATCATTAGAAAACCCTTTGGCAAATATGTTAGCACAGCTGAAAACTGTTGCTGTGCTTATTTAAATAAGCAATAAAACTGTCCTTTAGAATAGTTGAGTATCTGGAGCATCAGCAATTGTGAGTTTAATTACAGGCTAGAAATTGCCAGAAACAAAGAACTTTCTTCTGAAACCCGTCAGTCTATTCTTGTTCTGAGAAATGAAAGCTGTTCCATGTGAAAAATGCAGAGAAAAATGAAGATCTTGTACAACGCTGTTTACTACTCCCTTCACAGAACAGCGCAAACTGGCTCTAACCAGAATAGATAGAAGAGTGGGAGGCCCCGGTACCCAACTGAGGAAGAGTACAAATACATTAGAGTGTCTAGTTTGAGAAACAGATGCCTCACAGGTCCTCAAATGGCAACTTCATTAAACAGTACCCGCAAAACACCAGTCTCAACGTCAACAGTGAAGAGGGGACTCCCGGATGCTGGCCTTCTAGACAGAGTTTCAAAGACAGCCATATCTCTGACTGGCCAATAAAAATAAAAGCACTGCTCCAGACTATACATGAACTATTCAGGGAAGTAACAGCCAGCTGGTATTCTGTATGTAATGGAGTGGTCACCGGATCTCAACCCTATTGAGCTGTTGTGGGCGCAGCTTGACCGTATGGTATGTAAGAAGTGCCCATCAAGCCAACACAACTTGTGGGAGGTGCTTCAGCAAGCATGGGGTGAAATCTCTTCAGATTACCTAAACAAACTGACTACTAGAATGCCAAAGGTCTGCAAGGCTGTAATTGCAGCAAATGGAGGATTATTTGACAAAAGCAAAGTTTGAAGAACACAATGATTATTTCAATTAAAATTCATTGTTTCTAACCTTGACTATATTTCCTGTTTATTTTGCTATATTTGCTATTCAAACTCATTTCATGCATGTTTTCTTAGAAAACAAGGACATTTCTAAGTGACCCCAAACTTTTGAACGGTAGTGTAGGTTAACTTTCCACCCGTCATGAAGAAGGTCATTCATATCAAAATAATATCCTTATCAGTTCGTTAGTTTCATATTAGCCTTTGGTAATTTTAGAATATAGTTTGTCATAATATACTTTTAATTAGTGTATTCCATTGTGTTTAGCATAGTAACAGCGGGTTTCATTATACAAATAATGACACACAGATGAATGGTCAGCAAAACCCACGATCAAATTAAGAAAAGTGGCAGAAGCTGGGAATTACATTATATGAATGTCTGAAGTGTTCATATGATTGCAGTCAGAAAGAGAAGGCTACATTTTGTTGCCTGGCTTATTCGTGTTATTTGTGTTTTGCCGGACCGCGTAAGCGGAGCCGGCCATGAAGAGTGAATGTCTCTTACTGTGTGACTGACTGACTACCCCTTGTTAAATAGCGTAGTGGTTGGAGAAGCGGACCTGCGAACAGTAGGTCCCCTGTTCAAATCTTGTCACAGTGCATTATTGTCTATTATAAACACTGCCCTTGCTGGTGCTTACAGTAGTCTACAATATTATTGTGATTATCCAGCCGATAGTATCCACATTCAACAGCTGGTAGGAGAGGAGCCGGCCCTAATGTATAGTGGGGGTGGGGGCAGTTGGGGGGAAAAAATGACTTAGCTGACAATGACCATGTCTGCTTCAAAATGTGTCAATTTAAAAATGGCAACTTAATAAAATAGACAGTTGGAGGCAAATCTGAACTAATTGGTGTTTTTGTTACTTTAACATGTCGTTTTTAATTTAAAATTGCTGCATGTTTTATTTCTAAAATGCTATTCTGCTTTTGTGTCTCCAAGCTCCTGGATCTCCCAGGTATTATTGAGGGTGCAAAGGACGGCAAGGGCAGAGGACGACAGGTCATCGCAGGTGAGATGCCTCCATGAACCGCCAGAACCATACGCAAACTGTATGGGACTGTTCAGACCATGTAGGTCTTGTCACACTCATACAGTTTGAATGTAGCTTGTAAAAAATGCTGTTTTCTTTTCCAGTGGCCCGAACGTGCAATCTGATCCTCATAGTGTTGGATGTGCTGAAACCTCTGGGTCACAAGAAGTTGATTGAACACGAACTTGAGGGCTTCGGAATCCGCCTCAACAAGCAGCCGCCCAACATCGGCTTCAAGAAAAAGGATAAAGGAGGCATAAACTTCACCGTCACGGTAAATCTGTGTAACAGTTTCACATCCAGCTCTGTCTGTTCCTATTTGTCACTCCTTAATAAATTGTTTCCCTTGTGATTTTGATAGACTTACTTCTCTTTCATCCCTCCAATTCCCCAGTGTCCACAGTCTGAGCTGGATGGTGACGCAGTAAAAAGCATCCTGGCCGAATACAAGATCCACAACGCTGACATCACCCTGCGCAGTGACTGTACGGCTGATGACCTCATTGATGTAGTGGAGGGAAACCGGTGAGCCGATGAGATTTTCAACCTGGGATTTTAAAGGTGCTGCATGTAGAATGTGTACTCCATGTGGAAGCTTGGGTAATTACAGCAACACTAGTCCACGTTCAGTACATTCCAGGTTCCTGTCAAGTAAAATCAATCAAAATAATCTGTCAATTTACAAAAAATAATGTGGGCGTTGCCTGACTAAATAGTGCATGCGCTCGTAGATGCTCCCGACTCAAAAAGACTAATGAACTCTGTTCGTGTAGGCTGAAGTAGAGTCAGTCTTGCCGAGGGATTGTCGTATTGTTTTAAAACAAGAAAGCAAGAAAAAACCCGTTCTCTCTCTGGTGGAACATTTTGTATGAAAAATTAATTAGAAAGCTCCGTGGACTCAAACTATAACGTACCATTTCTGTATCTGATGAGAACTGGTATCTATAAACAGTTGTTAATTAAATGCCTAACTTAAAATGAATACCAAAAAAGCTTCATACGTTTTGAAGTTATAGACATTTTTCACTTTGGCTATAGAATCTGACTATGGAATCTAGTGGAAACTGATAGGGATCAAGTTACAGTTGTAGTATATTGAACATTGAAAAGGGTGATAATGATTTACATTCAGAATATCAAAGTTAGTTCTGTCATACTGACCATATTGTTATTAGTATGTCTAATTAATTCTCAGTTCTCACATGGTTATGTACTTTCACTTTGTTGTATAATCACTTGCATTTTGAAGTACAGGATATTTTTTGAAGGGTTAGTTTGACCTAGATTCATATTTTTCACAACAAGCCATTATTCATCTGTCCCAGCCTGGAATTTGCATTATTAGCATTGTTCAAATCATGAATTGAAACTGCATCCCGAGCGACAGAAAGCTGCATTGGAAACTTACTCCAAAAATCTACTCCAAAACAAGCCTCAACACAATGCTGTCTTGGAGGTCTATGGAGAATTCCTTGGACTTCATGGCTTGGTTTTTGCTTTGGACATTCACTTATAAGTGAGAGACCTTATATAAACAGGTGCCTGCCTTTCTAAATCATGTCCAATCAATTAAATTTGCCACAGGTGGACTCCAAGCAAGTTGTGGAGATATTTTAAGAATGATCAAAGGAAATCCAGCTACAGCCCATTTTTAGAGCAGTGAACATTCCTACCTGCTGACATGCTGTAACTTGTTCTGTTTAATCTTTTCAGAGTGTACATCCCTTGCATTTATGTGCTCAATAAAATCGACCAGATCTCCATTGAAGAGTTAGACATCATTTACAAGGTGCCCCACTGCGTGCCCATCTCCGCCCACTCCCGCTGGAACTTTGACGATCTCTTGGAAAAGATGTGGGACTACCTGCACCTAGTGCGGATGTAAGGAGAACCCCTGTCAACCTAACCACCCTCCTTGATTGGACATTTATGCTTATTGGAACATGATACAAAGTTTAATCCCTATTACAACACAACTTGTAGTTGTCTTGGGTTGCCTGGATTAACCTACAATTTTTGACATGGTCTCACACAGATACACCAAACCCAAAGGCCAGCTTCCTGACTACACTTCTCCGGTCGTTCTGCCTACTGATCATACCACAGTTGAAGACTTCTGTTTGAAGATTCATAAAAGTCTCCTTAAAGAATTAAAATAGTGAGTATTGTACTGTTAACAGATTTTTTGTGCATCTTGCTGATGTTTAGGAAAAGACTGAGGAATACCACCATATTTTACCAATTTGAGCAACAATATGTGAGAAATAATTCACTAGGGGTCCACCATTACCGGTTCAGTTTGCGCATAAGGGAGCGTTCATGTAGCTGCCACTAGGGGCCCAGCGTCACCAGTTGAGGGAGAGCGCAGCTCACTGACCGACAGTGTGGCAGCAGGTGTCTAGAATGCCCTTAACACTGTTCCTTGTCCTTTCAGTGCTCTGGTGTGGGGCGCTTCAGTGAAACACAACCCCCAGAAGGTGGGAAAAGACCATGTCATGGAGGATGAGGACGTTATCCAGCTGGTGAAAAAGTAGAAGGACTCCTAACTCTGCATGACCTTCTCACCACAGGGAATTGTCTGCTGCTCATGAAAAAACTCCAAAATAACCACAAGAACATGTCCTGTGGTTCTCAATATTATGTTGGAATTTGATAACTGAAAAGAAAATGTGTATGTTACATTTAACAATCCCATTTCTGCCCGTGTATGATTCTTAATTACCCTTGAAGAGTATTAGCCTTGAATAAAACCAATTTCAGTGAAATAAACCCCATACAACAGGTTGACTTACGTGATATTGTTTCATGTTTAATCAGTACAGAGGTCATTGGGTTTATCCCTTTTAAGATGGATGCACTGCAATAAATATGTTGAACAACACTCAATATAGCCTAATAGCATTCAGATTTCGTTTGACATCAATAACTGGTCCCAGTTACATGGCTGTTACCTTTTTCCCACTACTGGCTTGCCTCTGAACGTGAATAAGGTCGGGCCTGTCCAGTTCCTGGATACGAGACCAAACACAGCTGGAATTGGTGTTAAACAACGTGTGGGGGGCTCTCCTGGTCTGAAAATAAAATCCAAATTCCTCAGGACAGTGAAGGAGACATTGCCCTGAGTCGGGTTCCATCTTTTGGATTGAACGTTAAACGGATATCTGGACTGTGGTCACTATAAATTCAGTGGCACTGCTCGTAACATACTCTGTTTTGACAAAGTTGCCATTTTGTCACTACTATGTCAACTAAAGCCACAGTTTAGCATTGGCCTCATTCCCTTGCTTTCCCTGTAACAGTGTTGGGCATTTTTTATATTTAAGGAATTCAATTAAGTACTATAGGTACATAACTGTTTGCATACATTCAGTAATTCACTGTATTTGAGTGTCATCAAAATTACTTTAATGTTAGACTAATGCTTCGAAAGGGCACCAGAAAATCGCCACACTCAGTAGTGGCAAACAGTTCTTAGAAAGTATATTCTCTAAAGTATCCTAAGAAAATTCTCAACCTGACCCTATCATACTACGTTTCTAATGATATGGAGCAAAAAAATTATCTTCCTTGCCTAACGTGGTGACCGGCAAATCTTTCGAAACAAAATGGCTGATCCATCACATAGAGCTGGGTTGCAACACGTCAGCATTAGAAACACCAAAAGTGCCTCAAGATCTGACAAAACACTATTCACTGTTGTGGGTTAACAGCATTTGTGAATAGCTGTAGTAGAATGTCCCCACCCCAGAGTAAATGAACTGATTAACCTGAGTGACTGTCAATGACGGAGAGAGGGGGTGGCACCAGGTGGGCCTGACTAACTGCCTGTATCATCAATGTCATATAAATCAGGGCCCGACAGGCCTTTCAAATAAAGACTTTTGGTTGGACACGTACAGAGACAGTCTCTGGGTAAATGATGTCTATAGAGCCGAAACACACTCACCAGTGTTTTATACAGTGCCTCCGCATGTTAATTAAAGAATATTTAGCAGGACGTGACGCATCGGATCTGATTTGAAAATAGCTTTTTAAAAATATCTAATAACTGAAAACCAATAATATTGTTTTTCAGAGTAATAACTGAAAACCAGTATTGTCAAGGCATAGTTTGTGAGACTTATTGCTAACATAAAATATACATTTTCCAAGTCTTGTTTATTAAATTCTTAAGTTTAGTTTTTATTTTAATTCTTTTTTAGATATCATATTGAAAGCTTTTAATTATTATTTTGTGGTTATTTTTGACAACAGTTTTTTTTTAACCTAACCCTAAGGTTGTTTAATTATTTTTGTATTTTTTGATAAATATTAACTAATATGGACTAATATGGTTATTCTACCAAAGTATTTCTAAAATCAATAGAAATCAATATATGCTTCATATGCCGTAAACACACTGGATACATCCAGTGATAACAGATCACTGTTAATGTGGAATTTGAGTGTATTTTCACATTCCAAAGTGTGTGCAATGAAGTATCCTTTTCAGTTAACTGCTGTTCTGGTGAAGGACAAATTTGTCACATAAGAGGATCCTGGGATTTGCCCCCAACAGTTCCTGTGATAACGCTCTACTAATATGAAGAGGACTTTATTTAGTGCATATTCGTGTATCCACTCTTTCTGAGACAGAAAGGCCATTCTCTCTTGAGGAAAGCTGCAGAGGTTTAGACAGCAGTGGGTGGCCGGCTGGCCAACAGCAGTAGGAGTAAAAACGCTACTCGGGACAGCGCCCCTCCCCCCACCTCTTTCCCCCTGTAAATTATAGCAGCACTTTAGCTAATGAAAGAGTTGAAGACCGGGCACTAATAAAAGCCATTAAGTGAATAAAGCGCTTCCCCCTCTAACGAAATTAAAGAATCTGCCCCTTTGGAGAGGGGAGGACTCTGTATTAATATTTATGAAATGCGGAACCAGACCACCCCCTCCCCAAACTCCCCATACTACATCCAATCCCACCCAGCCCAAGTCCTTCTCGCCAGTCCACCTATCCCAGGAGACAATCACTAACCCCTCCTAACTTGAAGGAGGGGCGGTGGGTACAGGCTGGAGGGGTGTTGGACGCTGTCAGGACAGTCTGTCTCCAGTTGAGCTTGCCGGTTCTAGAGACAAGACACCCAACTCTTAGGAGCACCCGCTCTTCCTCATAACCTTCAAATCTGCACCACCAATCTGGGCGTTCCACCATCGGCTCTGGGGCGAGAGGACGGAGACTGAGGTTCTCCATGGACAGACCAGGTTGGAGGAAGTGCTTTCCAGCAAACATCAGTTGGATTGCTTCAAAGACGCCTGAGGTACAATGGACGGGTGAGGTATAACAGGTTAAGTATATTAAAATTAGGAATGTTACTACATTGTCTTGATGTACTTATAGAAGACTTCCATGACCCTTGGTCCACAGTACACCTGAGTTGACAGCTATTTGAGATTTCCATTTCTGTAGTGGCTTCAATGAAAGAACACAAAGGTTAATGTGTCCTGTGAGGAGAGGGAGACATATTACATGTCCAGTCTCACATAGAGTGTGTTGTAGAATTGTGAGGTTTTGAGTTTAGAAAAATATAGCCTAGTTGGAAAGATCTTACTTAAGGACTCTGAGAATTTTTCAACTTTGAAACAACAAAAATCCACAAAACTAAGGTAAGATGACATGTATGAGATCATACGTCCATGCCTAAGAACCGTCACACCATCTTGCTTACCATGATACCATTGTGACATCTATTGTCCATCTGAAACATCCTCAAATACCCACAAGGACACCTCTGTCTTTAAATTGAGGTTTTTCCTGGACACATCAACCTTCCATATTCCAATGTTTCCCACTGTCTCATCACCAATACTCTATTGTTCATCACTTCATACAAACGTCAGTCGCTCTCCCACCCCAAGCATATCTTTTCTCATTTCATTACTCAGAGTGGTTAAGTTGTCTGAGCTTAACTTGATTATCACTGAAACCTTTCAAAAATAAGGTATCTCTTGGGATATGGAAACAGATTGAAGTAACAAGATTTCCCAACCTACTAAATGGGCCATTCTCACAGGTCTTTTAGAGAGATGATTGGTTCTCTGTTTGTGATGTCATACTGATTGACTACTGCCTTTAAGTCCAGTGACCAAATCCAGGTTTGGACCATCATGTCAATAAGGTTTGAATCTCAAGTCTGATGACGTTACATTTGGACGGACACTGGTGACACAGCTGTATCTGCTGTTCCTAAGCTGTTCCATCTTTGTCCTTGAACACTGACACTACTCATTGTCCATTAGTTGGAGGACCTAGAGGTTATCCTCTTTAGGAGATATTGATCTTCTTTTACAAGATGACCATCAATCCACCAAACTCTGTTTTTTTCCTACCGTATTGTAGTAATTTCCTCAACAAACTCTTCCTATTGGCCTAATTTTATTCATATTGTGTTGTTTTATTTAAAGTCCCAGTTATAGGAGTGAAATTGTATGTGTTTTATGCATTTATTTTTACTACAGTACTTGATGGGGTGGGGTGCGATGATGGAAGGGCGGGGTTTGTCGCAGTTTATGCGCAGGAAGGGCGGGGCCAGCTTTTCACCGCAGTGAGAGTGTGACCTATGACTAATCGTTTTTTCTAATTTTGCAGATGTCCCTAGCCGCACTGTTTTAAGAAAACTGACCCTATGTCTCAATATTGTGTAAGGCGCTCATTTGGAACCATCGCTTCCTAAGTCTGTAAACCTCCATGATGCCAGTTGACACCCACAAATTCTTCTGGGATATCAATCATGTAGAGCTAAGGTGTTGTCATTGGCACCCAAATTCTATATTTAGAAGACAGAAGATTTGAGAAATAGCATATACTGGTGGCCATATTTTGGTCGACTGTTTTCATGATTGTAGAGCTGATGACTTTTTTCACTTGTGATGGACTGACAAGAAGAGTTTACGGCCACCTATTTCTATGAAAGTGAATAAAATGTACTTTTCACAGGATTCTAATTCCATAGTTCGGTTTTTTAGCTCCACAAGTGGACCAGACCAAACCTGGTCCCAGATAACCTCTGATGGCTGTATATCTCCGCCCAGGACGCCATTGTGCTTGATCTAACCATGCAGTACTTCTCCTGTACATGGTTTTGCCAAGCACTTTGGAGGCTTGTGAGCAATCTCCACACTGAATTGAATGTAAAACATCCCTACATATTTATCCATAGTTATGAACTAAGAGGAAAATAAATCAGGATTGAGGTATATTGTCTAGTGTAAGTTCAAAGGTCATATCCACATATTTTCCTTTGAGCAAGATCTGAACGCATCTTTTAAAAGACTATTTCAAGGTAGATATTTTTCAACATTTTGGATATATTCTGTCCAGTTTTCTGTTTGCCCAATAAATTACTATAAAACAGTTGCGTGTCTCTGAAATGTATATGTTGTCAGTGTTGAATGGGCAGAAATTGAATGGAACAGAAGGAGAGGGATATATATTTGCTGTTTGGCTAACTAGTGCGAATAAAGAAGTTTGGTGGTTTCCTCCCAGCAAGCTGGCAATGTAGAAGATTTATGGCTACAATCAATTAGCTTAAGTGCACTCAATGTTTGACTGAGGCAATTAATCTCTGCTAGTAGATCAGATGTTATAGTGTCTAAGTACTCATTTAAGACTGTGGACATATTGGCTCTGAAAATCATAATGCTGAAATGTTAATCAACCATTTGAAATCTGGTTTAAAACTGCTTGTCTTATACCATCAAGTTTATAATCCCAGAGATAATAGGTATAGCCTACATTCAAGTGTGTTTACCCACTTCTACCAGATAAGTACACTAAGAGCACATAGTCAATTACAGAAACAACCTGGGAGAGATTAGGGTTAATTGCATTCCCTGCTCTGGGATTCAATCTAGCAACCTTTTAGTTACTGGTCAGATGTTATAAGCGCTAGGCTTCCTGCCGTTCCATTTGTTTTTCCAGTTTTATGATCTGAATTGACAAAAGAAAGAATTAAGGTCTATGTTCCTGTGGGTAATTCATTTCCCTGTTAAAATGGAACAAGCAGGAACGAGAAAAGGTTTTGTTATTCAGTTAAGAAAAGTAGTTTTTTTTACAGTAGCAACCTAAGAAAAATATAGGTTAAATGTAATATAGGTTAAAGGAAAGAACAATAGGGTTTTCACTTTATCAGGGATTTGAACCAGTGACCTTTCATTTACTTGCCTAATACTCTTGACCACTGGACTACCCTCTTGCCCACAATCAAAGTTGTTTTTTTTTGTTGATGGCTTCATAGAATTCAGATTACCAATAAGGTTATATCAGTTAGTTAAAAATCTATAGTATCAGCTGTTCATTGATCAGTCAATAAAAATTAGTATTGCTGTGGCAAGTTAAGAACCTTGAATCTAATTTATTTGCTAGATAATAGATTAATATAATAAAGTAAAAATTTGCATTTGCCTAGTGTTTTTGGTCTTTCAGTCAGTACTTTTCTTTAAATTTTAACCTCTTATTTTGTCTTGCATTGTTTTTAAGTTTTCACTTTTGTAAACTGATTGTGCTGCATCTGTGTACGAAATGTGCTGTATTGGTAGAATTTTAATAAACTCGAAAAGCCATTCTACTTATCACACTACTCATCAACCAGGAAATAATCAAGACTCGTGCACTGAAGATGAACACATGAACACACCAGACTGAGACCACCACATTACAAGAGACGAACATGACACATTGTACATACCATGTCCACATATTTTGACACTACATTCGTGTTCTGGAAAATATGTTGATTTCAGGCCAACACAATATGACCTCTGGGGGGGTGTGGCACCCTTCTGATAAAACACAACAGAAAGGAGTGGGAGCAGTGATAGCCAGATGAAGCTTCATTAGCGTTATTTTAACAGCAGGATGTTATGCTGGCAGCACTCAGATTTTCTTTATCACAATAAAAGCCATCATTGAAATTTAGAAGGCAATATAGCTAACAATCTTGTCAGTAAAAAAGAACAGACAAGAACATTGGAACAGATATTAAACAGAAAATGACAGACTAGATTGTTAACTATATTGCCTTATATATTTCAATGATGGCTTTTATTTTCAAAAAGAAAATCTGAGTTAGTGCTGCTAGCATAATATCCTGCTGCTAGAAGAACAGTAACGAAGCCTCTAATGGCCATCACTAAGTGGGAGTAAAGAGCCTCACTAACAACAATGCACCCAGGGTTTAATTTCTGTGTAATAACATTTACAAAGTTTTCATAATACATTTCTATTTTTATGAAATACTACTAAATGTTACGTATTGTTAACAATCATAAGCATTGCAATTCAATAAGCATTTGTAAAATTATCCCAAGTGTGTAACCAAAAATGAAACAAACATTCTAGAAATGTATTTATTGAATGTGATTAGTTGCACCATCTCAACATGGAATCAATAATAGTTTCATAGATATTCCAGTTCTTTTCAATCAGTTTATTTCCCACAATTACTAAATCATTGACAAAAGTAAATCTAAGGTCTTCAACTGTATGTTGAGAAATGGAGTTTATAGAACATATCACTTGGCCTACTGGAGGTGACAAGTGTCTAAACATTTTTATAGCACACTAGAAAGTGTTACAATCACAAGCTGAACATTCTCCAAACATTTGATACAGCAGTTCAATACACAAACCAACACTTATTATTCTCGGCCTACATCTCACATCTCTACAATTGACTCGAGGTAATTAACTCTCAACCACACAACATTTCAAAGACAATAAAGCACTGCTGCCTGTTTTTCTTCCAGAGCAAGAAACCTCGATCATTTACACAGGAGAAATGAATAGGCAAATGATCTTTACATATTTCAGACTTGATGTGAGTGAGTTATGTTAATACTTACATAATACACATGGGACCAAAGCAATTAAATGAAATGACTAACCCGTGTTCAATGAATTTAAATGCCACAGTTTCAATGAAGCCTCAATTAACTTTCATATTTCTTACTCAACGTAGGTAAACTACAGTGTCTATGGAACAGTCATGTATGCAGTAGTTACACCTGAACCCATTGATATAACCTTAACTGGAAAAAAGAGTTTTTTAATGTCAGTAACAGAGAAAATGTTACCTTTCCACAGACATAGATGTTAAGATGCACCAGATTGTCAGGCTGTAAACAGAGAATACACACATTGTGTTTATCAATCCCACAGAGCACATGCCCCATACTCAACTGGAAGGAACTTACAGAGTCAGAATGTCAATAGACCTCAAGGATGGGAAAATAAACAGTTAACAATTAGATATGTACACACACAAGCAACATTTTAATAAACGCTTGTCTTATGAAACGCCTTGGTTAGAACTGTACTGGAGTTACTTTAACTGCAAACGTTCAGTAAATGTTTAGCAAACAAAAATTATTCCTATTTATTGCAAACTAATAAGCAGTCTGAATTTCTCTTACATAACTTTTAACTTGTTCTCAGGGAGCAATTCAGTAATCCAGATGCATCCGTTCCATTGAAATGCAGAGTTATTAGGTGGCAGAAGAACACAAGTGCTTCTTTCAATAGTTTAAAGAGCATATTTAGTTGGGAACTGCAATGCCAGAGAAATAAACATCAACAGCGTATGTACCATAGTGAGGATTTTCTGGTTACCATAAGACACCTTGTGGACACTGGAAGACACTGGCAATCTACTTCTACTGTTAAAAGGGACATGATCTGTCAATTTAGAGCACACACATTAAGCGTAACAGACCAGAATAAGAAACCTCAGTTCTGCAGAAAGCAAAACATCAATCCCAAAACATGAGACCACGACCTTACGTCCAATATGACTTGAATTCCTGGTATCACAGCATGTTTAATTGGACATCCTTCCCTTTCATATAAAATAAAGTTGTTTTTATCTTGCTAAGCTTTCACTGTGAGATATTCCAGCTCTGAAAAGGGACAAGGTGGCTGGAAGAACCTAACAGACATAGTAAATGAAAAGGTAAAACAATGCTTGGCAACATCATCTCTATAGGGGTAGTATTTGTCCCAGTCTCACTAGTTGGTGCAAACAGTTAGTTAGCAAAAGGAGGCACCTCTCCTCTCAGGGCGTTGGCTGTCTAGCACTAGTGTGGCAAGGCAGGAAGCTCCATCATCAATTCTCTGGGGAGCGAAAGGGAAGGCTTTTCTCCAAAGGGCTCAAAATCTCATCGGTACAGTTCATGCTTCAAGACAATTTGCTATCAATGAATAGTCTGCAATGAGATGAGGAACGTGTCCTGCATATTTTCAGCGCATGTATTTTGCCGCTTCACCGGCCTCTCTTAGGCGTAGATCTGCCCAGGACGACTGCTGTCTCCAAGGCAATCCTGGCTGTGCTGGTGCTTGTTGTCATTGGACTTCACAACGCTGGCGTAGTCGTAGATCCCCACCTCGAGGTTCTTAGCCCTCAGGGCTGCAGCATGCAGTTTCTCCAGGAAGTCGGGCATACCTATGAACGGGAGGGCAAACATTGACGACCATAATCACATCACAATCACAGAGCAAACCATTCTCACATGTTGGCAGTGTGACAGCAGACCTCAACAACCTACTTTAAGGTGATTGCATTGGCCCTAAGGTGACTTTCCATTCAGAAAACAAACATAAACAAGGCATCAGTAACCAGGTTGTCTCCCAACATTTTCTGTTTAAATCATTTTACTAGTCCATCCATTGATCTCAACCTGTTTCATGCGGGTTTGCATTTAGATGTTCTTGAGTTTTGCCGAGCTGGGGTGACCGCTGGGCTATGCATGTTTTGTCACAATGTGCTACACTACTGAACCAAATTTAATAGTAAATTAGAAGAAAAAACATCACTGCATTCAATCGTAATGACAATTCTCCATAGTGGCTTAGTAACCATTTAATGTCAATCAGATTCCTGGGGATATACATTTATACATGTTTATACAAGTTATACAGAGTTGTTTAGAAGTAAAGAAACTGATCAGTAGGCACATTTTATAAAACCACAAAGTATTGCCTCAACCTGAGTGCAAATTCACAACCTGAATGAGGAAGTGACACATTACATTGCCCCCATTTTGATTTCATATTAAATTAAATCAAAATGGCATATTACATTTTCAAGGGGGTTAAAAGACTGTATAAACTGCAATTGCTAAAAGTAGCAGCCTACATTGGGAAATCTTGAAAGATAGAAAACACTATTTGAATGAATGTTCCAGAATGTTATGTTGAAAAACCAGATAACTGATAATTGCTATATGAAAAAAAAAAACAGATAACTGCTATATGAATTATTGCAGCTTAACGGCTCACCACTGGACACCATCCAGCTGACACAGTAGCGAGGGAAGGCGGTCTGAGGGTCGTCGCTGTAGGTCAGCAGATAGTCAAAACCATTCTGTGGGACAACATGACAGATACTGGTCACGAGATCTGTCAACATTACGCTATAGCATGTGGTTATGTTCTTACAATACCCTCCATTTACCTCATCAAAGGACGTGTGAGGGCGGATTACCATCTTGGACTGGTATGAGTGAACTCTAACGTACTCCTGAGTTTCTGGGACTTCCGGATGCTGCACAGCTCTAGAACGGCACAAAAAAGGGAGGCGAGGGAAAGATGAGACTAAAGCATCTGAGAAGAAACTAAAGGTTGATGAGAAATGTAATCCAAATATGTATTTCAATATAACTACATTAGATGAAGTCAACCCTCACCTGGAAATCAGGACCATCAAATTATTCTCTACATCAACATTGTAGCGACGCACATAAACATAGTCCCTGGAGTACATGGGATACTGTGGGAAGATTATCGATCGAATCAAAAATACAAACGCAGCACAAATAGTTTTGCTTATCATAAGACTACGAAGCAACCCTTATTCAGGGAGGTGTCACACTGCATAAGATACAATAATGAGCGTAGGTATATGCAATGCAAACATATCACAAGTGACATTGATGATATGCAGGAGTTCAGAATTTTTAGTGCGCGAGTTAGCAGGAGAAACTTACAGGGAAATGTGTTGCCCAGTGAACAACCTCTGATCCTGTGTTGACATCCCTGTCCACCACCTCCAGCTTCAGAACCAGAGAATCCCACTTCTTCCTATACTCTGTGTCCAACTGAGGAACAGAGCAGAGCACAAGATGAGAGGAGCAAGGGCTTCAAATTAGGCTTGGACTGAAAACCGAATCCCAAAATATTTACAAACCGCACGGTTTTCAATGCCATCAATAACGTACACTTTTCTTTGAAAAGTTCTGTTAAATGTAAATATTTGCAGCTGCTTTTTAAATAAATACATGCAGTCCATGTGTGCAATCAGTTAAGATAAAGCAGATCCTTTTAAAATGTCAAAATGTTTTACTCTGAAACTTAGAAAGTGACCCAAAACAACTGAGCAGCATGGTCCAGTTATTCCTGTTTACAAATAATAACTGGAGAAAGTAGGACCTGCTGACAATATAAAAAGCTGTACACCGCCTTACCTAACCTAATATACCATGCGCATACAACATCTGTTCACACAAACAAAATCTGCCAGGGCATTTGGGTAAAACGACATGTACAACACAAGAGCACATGATCATTCAGGAAATCTGGTGCTGTACACTTTTAAAGAGGTTAACTATTACACCAAGTCTACTTCGTGAGCATTAAGAAAACTAGCTTAGTACCTGAACATTGAAGAACTGTCTGGGTGTGACATCGTTGTAAGAACCTAAAACTGTGAAAAGGAAAGATTAACGTGTGTTAAGACCTTCTGTAACATGATGTGAACATTTCATGTTTACTTGAATTGATGGATCAAAAGAAATATTGCAACTACCATCACATTTTTCTCTTTCCATTTTCTTAAAGTATATTCAAAAGCAATTGCTCTGTGTGAGAAAATTGTTGGTGAACCCCCAACAGAATTGCGGGCACATACCAGTCATTAAATATTCATGCACATAGACAACTGACTATAATAACTCTCCCTTACAATGACATACTCTAGAAGGAAATGGGAAATATTTTTGAAAGAAATATTCATTTTTTTTGGAAACATAATTGGGAGAAACTGACATAATTCTGAAAATAATTATGCAAATATCAATTTTAGGCCCTTTTTAGTCATATGTATGTGTGAACCATACATCATAAGACATCTTGGCATCATTATACACCTTACTGTGCAATAAAAAGGCTTTAATGGCTTCGGCAAATAAAAATAAAAAGATTGTTTGGCTATTCAAGCATTTACGCAGGGCCACTCAGCTGTTATTAGCTAATGTTTTGGTAGGTAGGAAAGAAACAGGGGATGAGAAACTCTCATGAAGCTGGTTGAGAGAATGCAAAGAGTGTGCAAAGCTGTCAAGTCAAATGGTGGCAAGTCAAAGGGTGACTATTTTGGTTGCTCCATGATACCAAGTGTTATTTCATAGTTTGATGTCTTTACTATTATTCTACAATGTGGCTCTTGACTGACTAGTCTCAGAGACACCGCAGACTCATGCAGTGTTTCAGGTTAAACTGCTATTCTCTAACATCTCCCTCAATCCTGGAATGTTTTCAGAGTAACCTTAAGTTGGTGTAGTTGTTTTGGTGCCTATAAGGCAATAAAAATGTTTTATAATTATACTTTTCTTTGTCAATTTGACTGTTCTTAGTGATATGTTTTTTGCTGTAACAAAGGCCTACGTCTCAGATCGATTTCTCTGTATGAATAGAGGCAGAATAAAAATACCTTGTGTAGCCTCATGTTCATATTACAAATACATTTTGAGCTTACTTAAGGGCAAACCTTTATGGAATATTAGGACTTACAAACTCAGAACATCATACAGTATTTTGTCTATGAATAATTGTAATTTTAAAAACATGTATTTAAAGGAACTATTACTAATACTACTGCTGTCACAATTAACTTGTGACATCCAATTTTATAACGTTACTGCCCAAAAATGTTGGAGATGCCTAGTATAATGAGTATGAAACATGTCAATGATGTCAATCATGTTTTGCCAGAATAATCCATGATAGCCAAATATTTTTTTGCTAATGCTAGCATGGAAATTGTCCTAACATGATAATGCGTGCCAACCTCTGTATTCATACAAGTAGCTTCCCTCAATGGGTCGCCTCCACACTTTGAAGTTTTTCTTCTCCATGACAACCTCCCAGCCCATCTCCATCGGCCCCAAGGCCTTCTTGTCTGAAGATGCACTCAGATTCTTTGCAGCTTCCAAAGCTTGTAGCTCCAGTCCACACCTAGGGAAGTGGTGCAGGATACAGTTGTTGCTACAAGTGATATGTACTGGTGTAGTTGAAAACAAACTATATTAATCTTACAGGACAAGGTTAAAGCAAAAGAAGGTATACCATTCCACGCCTGCATTATGCAACTGGCCAAAGTATACACTGTGGCACAGTTCAATATAGGTATGCATAGTACCTCTTACAGTGCAAGTGCCAACTAGCAAGACTACTGTACCTGTGTAGTTCTTCATCTCGAACCTTCTCGTCCTCCCAAAGAAATACACCAGCCAGTGCTGCCATTAGCTTCCCCGTGGAGGCGTGCTTGTTCTGTAGTCGACGCCATATACTACCTACCAAGGTCCATCTGGTTCGCTCTGAGTACAGGTTTGAGTAAAGTTCTCCAACTTGAAAAGCGCGTCGAAGCCTTTGGCCGGTCACAAAGCTACAATGGTTTGCAAAAATGGACAGCAGGCCTTGCTTCTTTTGATCCGACCCCACCTTTTCACTCATGCCCACCACCGATCTTTGGAACCATGACAACAACAGGCCCATGCGTCGTCCCATCCATGCAGTAGTTTCGGATTTGCCATTGCAGATTCCCAGTTTCAGTGAATTACTACTTTGAAACCTTGTGGCACATGCACGGATATCACACAATTTTAAAGGTCGCCGTGGTATAGACTTAAACATACTGTCGGTTGTGCAGGCACAAGTTCGAAAACTTACCGCGAGTGTTAATTCAATTGAAGGAAGCTAACGCTTATTAAACTTCCTATCACGCGCGATATCTATACTGTTTTTAACATGTATGACGCAAAATCAGCACAACTGTGCAGATTCAGAATGCTTTAATGTTAGCTTGTTCTGTAGTTATGCTGCTGGCTCAAACGCCTAAGCCAAAGTCGCAAAGCATTAAGGTTAATGCTCATAACAAAACTGATTTGACATTAGCTAGCCAACTTTAGCTAGCTTGCTAACGTTCGGTTGAGTAAGCTACGCAAGAAAAAAACACGAGCCAAGCACAATCTACCATGATGGAACGATTGTATTTGAGCGACAGCTGGTGTATGACATACAGTTGGTGAATAGTCGTATGAACCGCTGTTACTGTCCTTAATTCGGTTAAATTATCACCACACTAATTTGATCGTACTTCAACCCCGTACGAAAACCAACACGTTTTTCAACAACACTATCAGTCTACCAGGTCCTATCCTTCACACACCCCTCTACAGAACCCTCCTTGTTTTTGCCACACACTTAATTATTGGTCACTTGTCATTGGGGTGTAATTTTCATTGGCAGCAGTTTGCATCCGTCTTTTGATTACCCACTAGCATGGTACGTTGTGATTCTGACGTCATTTTTTCGTGAAGGACCATATTAAAGGTGAAAAGGAGTCTTGGCAAATGCACATTTGCATTAGCTGTCTTCTCCGAAGTAATACACAACGATAAATACCATATCGTTCTATCATTGACGTATTGTTGTCAATTAAATTAAATTTAATAGGGAAAACAATTACAGTTGATGATAACGATGGATATAATTAACCAATGAATGTCCACCAGGTGGTGCAAGGGCTGCAAATATGCATACACGTTACAGGGCTTTGGCAACGTAAGACGGGAGTGGATATGGGTTGGTGATTTGTATCACAAATGCTACATCTGAAACTTTTAACAAAAAATGCTCAAAGTTTTTCTCAGTTTATTTTTTATTCAAAGTGCAATGTACAAACATATAAGGCACTACATAGAATCAGCACTGCTAAACAGTTGGAAACAAAGAGTTGCCAGGTAAACAAAATGAAATTATTGATCACCGTTATATGAAAGCGTGGACTGCTTTTACAGGCTAAGAAAACCTATTTCTAGTTTGGTACCTTACACAATATTAATAAAAATTACCAATTGCCACAACAACTTTTGTTGTAAACTAGTCTGATAAAATCAAATTTGGAATTAGTTACTATAATCAAATTGATGATCTTAGCAACCACGCCTTCACAAAATAAATAAAGAATACTAATAAAACGTGTATATAAAAAATAAGTATTAGTCTGAGCAGAAATGTAAGACAGAAAAGTAAGCGATGTGACTCAAGCAAAATTAAACTGCAATCATGGGAAATTATTTGTGTTAAAGGAAATACAAAACCTTTTTTGAAAAGATTACAGGCTGTGCGGGGGACTGTAATGCCTTTCAATTTTGAGTTTGTAAAATGTACAGTAGAACTTCATTTTATTTTGTTACAAGCAGCCACGAAGCGCCCACGGCAAACTTCATCAATTAATAATCGTAAGGATACGTTGTATGTAGTAGTTCAGTGATTGGCAGTTTTTTCACGGTGGGGCTGGGCATAATGAAGGGTGGAACCAAATGGACCAACCTCTCCATATAGACAAGTACCCGATGTTCTACCAGCGATTCTACATACGCTAGGCTTGTGACTCATTCAAACTAGATTTTACCGGACATAGCAAGCTGAGCTGGGTAGTAAGACCAGATGCGATTTTCCTCCTGAATTAATGGTAATATAACATAGCTCGATTCAACGGAAAGTGAGAGGTAATTTATTCATTCAGCGTTAGCTGCGTACCGTAGTAATATTTTAAATTAAAGATTATCCTTTTCGTAGTCGGCTTCCTGATCCCGCGCGCGCTACGGAGCAAGTTGTGCGCGGGCTATAAATCCGCTGGTTTTCCGGTAACCATAGTACTAGTTAACGTGTGGTAAGTTGAACTTTTTTTTAGTTCAATAATTATTCAGTTTATTGACCTTGCTCTGTAATAATTTTGTTTGGTAAATATCCATTACTAATTGTATTGCATTACTACGCTAGAACCCATTTCTTAAACAATGCTACTAGCTAGCTTGCTAGTCATCGCTATAACAAACGTTAATGAGCAAACTAAACAGCTATTTAATGATCTGTCAAGTTACAAACAACACCACAAACTATCTAACAAGGTACCGTTATTATAAAATGTCCACCACACATTGACCATAGTAGTAGTTGCCAGTAGCTAGCAATATAGCTAGCTAAGGTGTTAGCCAGCTAATGTAATTCATTGACATTTACAGTACGAGTGTCGTGACGGGAAACATTGCTTTCTAGCTACGCAGACAGTACGTTGATATGCATTTATCGAGCGTATTAAATAACTATACTAGACATCTGCACGTTAGATGACATGATTATATTTAATAGATATATCTTGTAGCTCGCTACGAACATTCTACACACATGTCATCGGTCAAGTTGCTACAGTGTGCGAGGTCTGCCGGGTTTGCCTAGTGTATGAGTTGTGATTGAATGACACGTGCTCTTAGAGTCGTAACTGTTGTCTATAATATAAGATTGATGATATTGTTCCCTTTGCTAAATGGCTAGTTAAATGATTTATATGGTCCATTGTCTGGTAACAATTTGTTTGCTTTCTATGTTAGCGATGGTGACAATTATGTAGGGTAGCTATGTGATCTCGTTAGCTAGCTCAAGTTAGCTATAATTGGTATTCTCGGTACAACGACGTCCCCCAAAATGGCTTCCTTATTGGCTTATCCTCAGGCAAGCGGTCTATAGCGGACTAGTGGTACCCATTCAGTCAATGCACAACGAGACTCACTGAGAAGGAAGTTGGCTCATTGTCATAGCTAGGTTGCTATTATTGCTAGTACTGTAAATGTAGCTAAACAATACCTCCGTTTGTTACCTGGGTGTACTCATTGATAGCAAGGGCATATTTTCTTTTTAATATAGATGAGAAAATCGTGTTCAATGGCCTGCTGGGATAACAGTATAATGGCAAGGAAACAAAACATGAGGCACCCTTAAGCCTATTCTGGGCACATCAATGCAAAGCAAATAATCATTTGTATGTTTTGAACAAAATACTATATTTTAGAGGGGCATTTTTAGGTGCTCCTAAATTAAACCTTTTTACCTGTATGGCAGTGCCATGCATTAAAACCAGCATATTGCATACCCATGTACTTTCCATTAGTATCACACAACCAGTTACAACCAGTCAGCTTCTAAAAGGGGTGGAGTCTGCCTCTGAACTACAGAATAGGTTGCTTCGGCTGAAACACCAGGGCTGAATCTCAAATCGCATAGTATATAGTTTGCCAGATTAGTATGTGAGAATCTTATATCTCAAGCCATAGTATGCCAGAAGTTCCCGGATGGTCTACTATTTCTGGTGGACTTTCGAAGTATGCATCCGTGCATGCTTTTTATGGTAATATAGACCACAACCCCTTGCACAGTAAAAGAGGGGTTTCCACGATTGGTGAAAAAGTCAGTTATCGTCACCTATATTCATCGTTATTGCATCAATGTCATTCATGTATGAAAGAAAAACTAAAGTTGTTGTGCCATGAAATGAAATTGCTTCAGCAGTGTAAAGTTGATTTTCAGTCTCATTAGCAATTGCTCAATTCATATGACTGTTCCAAGAAGTAAGATGCTAGTATTACTGGCTTATAAGCTAATAAAACAGCCATTGGCAAAAGCCACACAGTTCATAAGAAACGTTAGCCAGTTTAACACATTGCTTAATGGTGTCTAGCTAAATATTCCAACTTGGCGTGATGTTAATGCATGACAAAATGATCTAATGTTGAGACGCAATTTTATGACTTAGTACTATGTCCCAATCAGTCCCAATACTGGCATACTAGCTTATTGTATACTAAACAGTACGTACTTCACCATAATCCGCAAAGTATTTGTAGTACCTAGTACATGATTTGAGATTCAGCCCAGAGCAGGATTTGTGCTAAAGTCAACTGTGAGTTTGAAAAACACCATGGTAGCTGTCAAATATTTTTTTGTTCAGCAGCTAGCTTGCAACAGCTGCTTGTTTCATAGCTTGCTGAAACATGTCTGCTGAGAATCACAATCTAACTTTGGTGGCTAAGGCCTCTGCTAGACCAAGCAATTGAGAGTAAAGTAAGGTAGAATGCATTCATAGTGGTCACGTGAAGTCTGCTTATTGGCTAACGCCTCAATCAGCCTGTTAAAAGGCTGTCGTTGCTGGGAAACCAAAGGAGCGACGCAAATTGCCTGCCAGCTCCCTAGGGAATGCTGGACAATGTCCGTATGTATTTCCCTTTCTCATTATGCTCTAGTGACTCCCTCAGGCAGTGTAGGAGCCTGCAAAACTAACAGGTTGTCCAGTGAGTCACTTGAATATAGTTTATTTTGTACTACAGTGCATATGGTTATTAAAGGCCAACTTTTAATTCATTACCACATAACAATGTAAAGGAAATGGATCGCAGTATACAGCAGATATTAAATCTACAGACCCTTATTGAAAAAGCTTTTTTTTTCTGTAAAGACTGAAATCAAGCCACGTCATGACAGAGTTTTTCACCGTTACTCAGATTTGTAGACAACAATATTTAAGTTAAAAACACATGGATAATGTCTCTGGGGGAAAAAATGTCAATGCCTTGGTTGTGTTCAAACTTTTGATAATGGGGAGTTAACTGATCGCATCATATTCATAATCGTAACCACTTTTCACACACGATACTTGTATGTAATCAGATATTGTCTTAAGCGGAAAACCTGGAAATGTTTTAAATGATGGTATGCCCTATACCTTATCTGTGTGTTATTACTCTATTACTCGGAGGGCTTATCAGTGCAATTCTGATGTTCCTGTGCTCACCCAAAACGTTTTGTTCTTGACAGCTCTAATGGCAAATGCATATTGCTTATTTACCCTTAGATTAACAAATCATGTTAATTGATAGAATGGTAATACTTTTAGTTTGCCTTGAGGGGCAAAATGTTTTGCTTCTAACACCTAGTGCTGTTCACTAATGCTTTTCCACAACATTTATAGAATCACCATTTACGTTTGTCTTCTAATAAGCAGTTTGGAAAACATTCTGGAATTAATGATAACAGAATTCAAGCATTGGCTTAATTGCATCACATCATAACTAAACAAGTAGATGCTTCTACAGCAATAGAACCGCCCACTAAATATCATAAAATGGGCAAAGAAACCATACAATGATGAAATAAGATGGCTGACTAACTACATATTATAATTTCTGTATTTGCACTGGAGAAAGTTGAACCCTGCGGTGGTAAAGAAGTAAAACTGCTGTTTTAATGTCAGCTGCATTAACATCAGCTCACAAAACCCTCAGGGCGAACCAAAACAGATCCCCCAAAGCCAGGGTCTGGTGACTGAACCCTGTTGTATAGTTGAAAGAAGGGGTTTTGTTTTTAGTTTGCGAGTGGTTGCTTAACTAATACTTTTCCCCCTCTCTTGTCTTCCAGGATGTTCTGCCGTTCACTTAAAGTGACTGTTGAACAATGGAACTCTGTTTAGTCTGTATGATAGCCCAGAGCCAAAGAAATCCTAACAAAGCAAAACTTACAGGATAGCAATACGCCCACACATTACCTCACCTTAATTTATTTATATTCAGTCAGGGACAACATATAGCCTACTCTCAGTGAGTTTAGTTAACCCTCAGCTGTTACGGTTAGGGTCACGAAGATACTTTTTTTTATACACACTGATACCTCTTAATTTTGCTGCTAGCAAATAATATATCTATTTTGATATAAATTCCCTTACATTCAGAAGTGAACCAATCTTTAGAGCAATCAATCACGCACAATGGTTTCGACAACTGTAGCCGCCCTGACCGTGGTGGGCACCAGCCTAGGGATAGTGGCCCAAGTCACTGGTGGACCACTGACAGACTACATGTGGCTCCTCATAGTTGGCTTCATCATCGCCTTCATCCTAGCCTTCTCTGTGGGGGCCAATGATGTGGCCAACTCATTTGGCACGGCGGTGGGTTCTGGCGTGGTCACCCTACGACAGGCCTGCGTTCTGGCCACTATCTTTGAGACGGTGGGCTCTGTGCTTCTGGGAGCCAAGGTTAGCGAGACAATTCGGAAAGGCATCATTGACGTGAACATGTACAATGGCTCGGAACACGTGCTGATGGCGGGGTCTGTCAGTGCCATGTTTGGTGAGTGACGCAACATTGTGTTATTCAAAGAATATATTTAGTTTTTTGTTGCGTTATGCATGGTTGTAGCGTGATGATACGTTTAAACGTTCTTTGTTTCTAACCCTGTTTTAAATTGCCAATTTGACTTTTTTGCTAATTCAGGTTCAGCGGTATGGCAGTTGGTGGCCTCTTTTCTCAAGCTGCCTATCTCAGGGACCCACTGCATTGTGGGTGCGACCATTGGCTTCTCTCTAGTGGCCAGAGGTCAGCAGGGGGTTAGGTGGCTAGAACTTCTCCGGATTGGTGAGTTAACAGCTTCCATTGACCAGTGTTTTAAATAAACAGCTTCTATTGTGTATCATGTTTTTTACATGCAATTGTCTGTTTTTCCTGAGAGTACTGCCATTTTGAATGTTATCTCCACAGTTGCTTCCTGGTTCCTCTCCCCGCTTCTGTCTGGCATCATGTCAGGCGTCCTTTTCTACTTTGTTCGTATGTTCATCTTGCACAAGGTAAGTTTATTAAAATCAGCTTCTTTCTAAATCTTGATGCCCTTCAATTGTAAAGCTTCCTTTTGGAAATGGTTGCCAGCTACTTACATTTAAGTCATTTAGCAGACACTATTTTATCAAGAGCAACTTACGGTTGTGAATGCATAAATGTTAATACTTTATTCGTACCTGACCCCCCCCCTCATTCTTTGGAAAGGGAAAGTGCTCTCCATATCATTCTCTTATCAAATCTCATTGGTCATTGTGTCAAAATTCTGTGCATTGTATGCCACCTATTGCAGTAAATTCGGGGCTAATAGTCACTTTCTCGCCTAAACATTTCTCATAGTGATTTTCTTGAAGATCTCTTTCCTAAAGCACATAACTTGTAGTCTAATCACAATATCATCTAGCTGGCACAAGCCTAAAAATTATGCTTGAGTTTCTTGTGGCCAGTTATTAGGAAATATCTGACTTATTGTGGGAAGATGGAATTCAAATGACAGAACTAAAGGTTACAGTAAGATACATTCCCAAACAGGTAGGTTTGCTGTTTGGCTCTCTGCTGTTTGGATCTCTCAGAAGCACTGCTTGACATGCTGCTATATTTCTCCAGTGTTGGAAAGACATTTTTTTACTTCACAGCATGTACAATTTTTATGATTTTCACCTGTTGGTGGTAGTTTAGTGATGGTTGTGCTAAGATTTACATTTTGTCAGAAAGGGAAAAGTGTTTTTTTTTATTTATTTTTTTTTAGAAAAAATTGCTAGTGGCTAGAATTTGTTCTAACGTTAACTATCTCACTGGTTAAAGCGGTAAACGGTCACAATAAGTTTTCTTGGTGGCTAAAATTTAAGTCTCTCAATTGGTGGACATTTACTAAATAATGTAAGGTATAAATGATTCCATCTTAATGGCTTTGAAATGTACCATATTTGCAGTAATAAAGAGTTTAAAGCCTTTTAAAACTGGTGGATGAAACATCAATCAATCAAATTTATTTATAAAGCCCTTTTTACATCAGCAGTTGTCACAAAGTGCTTTTACAAAACACCCGGCCTTAAACCCCATGGAGCAAACAACAGTAGTGTTGAATTTCAGTGGCTAGGAAAAACTCCCTAAGAAGGCCGAAATTTAGGAAGAAACCTAGAGAGGACCCAGGATCAGAGGGGTGAGCAGCCCTCTTCTGGCTGTGCCGGGTGAACATATTAAGAGTACAAATTGTAATAATTAATAAGTGCACTTGGCCTGAGTCCAGAGTCTATTTAAACTTAGTCCAGGTCGGAAGCATGACCAGATGGACAAGGAAAGGGACAACATGAGGTGTGAGTACATGTCTCTAAGGATTAGGGAGGGGAGATTAGTATTGAGTGGCAGATAATGTAACTCATTTTCATCAATTCCTCAGCAACATGTGGGTAAATCACATCTGTAGCACTGTTTTTAACTGTATACTTTGTTGCCTGTATACTACTATTGACATTAGGATGTTGAAATGTACCTACACAAGTCTAAAAGACCAGTTCTGTTCAGATTATTTTTATAATTTCTAAAATAAAGTTTTATGCATTCTGGTTAGAAAAGAAAAAAATATAGGAGTCTGAATTTAAATAGCAGGAGCAAAAACAATCCACTCATTCACCCCCTGGGATGAAGTGATGAAGGAGCCATAACTCAAAGCTAGCATTACTGCCCTGCTATCACACACTATCTGTATTAATGTCAGTGGGATGGACATCAGCCCAACCAAGCCCCCTGCCTAAAGAACTTAACAGGGAGCGCGGTGTTTGACGGCTCTGTTTGTTCCTCTGTAGAAAGACCCCGTGCCAAATGGTCTGAAGGCCCTGCCTGTGTTCTATGCTGTCACCATGATGATCAACCTGTTCTCTATCATCTTCACTGGAGCTCCAAGTGAGTATCATTGTCTCATTGCCTTCCTCGTGCATGCCTGCCTTCAGCCACAGTCTAAAATAAACTGCTCCCTCAGCCAGCCGGATACCCACACATTTTCCAGGCAGAACCAGACTGTTTACTGTTCTCAGAGACGGCCTGTTATTTTAACCTGTTGTTTTGGGTTTTGAGTGTGGTGTGGTTCTATGTGGGTCATGACATAATGAAATTGCAGAAAGGAGCACTTCACAACAGGGAGCTGGAAATATGTATCCTCTTTATTCTTGTCCTCAATGTCTGTCCTTTTCCCACACGAAGGACGAAAAGTGGAAGTAAAGAGCGTGTTAACTCCTCAGAATGGCCGTCTTTTTGTATGTCAGTAGTCTCATTGAGATCACTGAATTTCTTTAGGTCTGTTATGATGTTCACTTTTTTTTTTTAGTTTTGAAACTTGTATTAAATGAGCAACTTTTGCTCCTTGTTTTCTTCTACCTACAGGACCGAACAGTTCAAGAAGTCAACTGGCCTGGCCCATTAAATGGAGGCTACAGGCCAGAGTATGACCTGATATGCACTCTACAGTGTATATATATGCACATCAGCACACACTTATTGATCCCATTCACATACTGTACTGCTGTGTCACTCACCCCTATGTGAGTACTGTACATGGGGCCCTTTACTTTGGGGTACCTCAGATGACTTCCATACGGAGACTGTGTTCCAGGAATCCTGCTGCTCAACACATTCCCACACAGCTGAAGAGATCAGGGCATGATTGATAGGAGAGCCAGATATTCCATACTGACCTGTAGTCCTGCTGTGGACACGTACACACACGGACGTGTGTCCTTACACATACTGCTACACTTAGACTCTGCCCACTGCCTGTAACCGGATCGGCCAGTCACTTCCTCATGTTAGACATAGCTGGATTATGAATTAGGAATCAAAGAGGAGTCCATGATAAGCCCCTACCTCATTTGTCCTTTTCTGGCACAGTATTAAGTAGGTTACAACAAAATGACTTGTTTCAACTGTTCCCATGAGTCATTTTGTCCTTAAACCAACCAGTAATCAAAACATTAATCACAAAAATAGATTAAGTAGTGAATAGAACTTTATATATATATATATATATATATATATATATA